>CM036313.1:12446866-12660370 GCA_020567845.1 Rhododendron henanense subsp. lingbaoense | reverse complement strand
TTGAAAAAATATTAGGGGAGGGGAAGGAGATACCAATCAAGGGTTGGCTACAACCAAATGGGTCAAAGCCCAAAACCAAAAAATCAGAGAATGGACCAAACTAAGGGCCCAAACTCATCTCAAGAACCCA
Source organism: Rhododendron henanense subsp. lingbaoense (assembly GCA_020567845.1). Taxonomy (NCBI): domain Eukaryota; kingdom Viridiplantae; phylum Streptophyta; class Magnoliopsida; order Ericales; family Ericaceae; genus Rhododendron; species Rhododendron henanense. The sequence continues at coordinate 12,660,240 of CM036313.1, read as the reverse complement.
AAAACTCAACTAAATCTAAAAGGGAAAATGACGGCCAAGGACATGTTTTGATAATTAATACCCGTCAAAGACATGCTAAGAACATTTGTTAATGCTGAAAATGTCCTTGGTGGATATTAATTATCAACACACGTCCTGAGCCGTCATTTTCCCAATCTAAAAATCCCTAATCCTCCCGCCGCCTTCCACCACCGGCCGCCACCATGCAGATACGAACCACCGAGAACCCATCTTGGTAGAGGAAGAAATCCACCAAAATCAGATACAAAAACCGTCGGCACCGCAAACCCACGAGATCCCAATGATGACCGCCGGAGCAGCCCCCAAGCATGGCCCGAGAAAACTGTGACGAAATTTTTGCACTTGAAAACACTTTGAAACCTCTGAAATCTGTCAGGAAACAGATCTCTGAATCCACCGACTGCCACTCGGATAGAGTTTTCCTCGCGATAACACAAATCTTGCTCAAATACTAGAGGATCTACCTACCTTAACAACACTACTTGTAGTTTCCGCTAGCGATCGAGTTGTTAAACCCTAAAATTCTAAAATGCTAAACCAAGCCTTGTGTATGTCATGTTGTTTTTTGTACTTTCACATATGACCCTACCAAGTGCACGCATGGATCTTTTTGTGAATTGTGATGATGCAAGCCAGCCAGCCAGCCAGCCAGCCAACCAACAAATTAATTAACCTTAAACGATGGAAGAGAGATTGATTTGAAGGACATCTAGTAATGTTACGATCACATAGCTACCTATATTCATCAATCAACTTCGATAAATAGTTCAAATCAAATGACCCTACCAAGTGCACGTATGGATCTTTTTGTGAAATTGTGGTGTGGACTAGTCTAATACGATTTTCTTTAAAACTGCATAAGAAATTTCATCTGTGGGGTACCAAACTTCTTTAATTTGGAGGATTGAATACCTTGATCTCCTACCTCAAAAATGATGTTACTCTACTACTTACCACATGGTTCTTTGACCAATTAATTAATGGCCGAACGTAGGGTAATTGCACGTTATACGGTACAAAACCTTGTCCTTAATTTCTTCATCTTAGCGCAATTTTGTTGTTTCAGATCTGGTTATGTTTTAATGCACGGTGTCTCGGACTAGCTTGTGCGCACACCTCGGACTAATCCCTACGGTCTCTCCTCAGCCATTTCACACGCTTTTATGCGTGAGGGTGAGGTGGCCCCCAAAGCTGTTGGCAAGAAAAATCGAACCTAAGATCTGAGAATAGAGCAAACATTAAGTCTCAGTCCAAGACCACTTAGCCAACACCTTGGGGTTGTTCTGGTTATGTTTGTTCAATCAAGCAATAAAAAGGAAAGATCTGGTTATGTTTTGTCCTTTTATGTTAGAGTTGCTACTCGGGCTCTAAAACAACGGAGTTGTTCGTGAACTGTTCGAGGGTCGATTCGGTAAAGGCTCGTTCGAGTTCGATTCGTCTATTAATCGAACAGAACCTAAGCCTCAACTTTAGTCTCGTTTAATAAATGAGCTGAACCTGGGTCTGACAATATTCGGCTCTAGAGCCGTACAAGACCATAATAACTAATTTTTTTTTTTACTCAGTAAGACCCGTGAACAAGCTCAAATTCGATTCAAACCCAGACGGGCTCAACCTGTCAAATTTCATTGAGCACGAGCTCAAGTTCGTTTAAAAGCTGAACTAACGATCCTGAACATTTCTAAAGCTCTGTTCAATTCGGCTCATTTGCATTCCCATGGTTCCTACCCCTCTCACAACCAAAAAACAAAAAACTCTTATTGCCTAAATATTAGTAGTATTACGGCAGTTGCTGCATTGAAGTTTGAAAAACAGGGGGGCCATTAACCATTTATGAACTTATCAAACTCCGTGAGGACGACATTGAATATTCTTCCGAAAAAGTTCCTATGGAGAGAGAAAGTTTTTTTTTTTGTTGTTGATCCGCAGAGAGAAAGGTTTGTTCAATTTAGCATTATCTATAGCTAGAAAACGAAAGAGGTTCCATGCCTAATAAATGGAAGAAAAGGACGGGAATCACTTTTTTGGACGAAAAAACTTTAAAATTTACCCTTGAATTATCACCCAAATGTCTCGTAACCACCTAAAGCTTGTTGATATTTCAGTACATATCTGAACTTCTCCAAAAAAGAAGATACTTGAACTTGCAGAACATTTCTAAATTCGGCAGCCTATATCAAGACCCATCAATTTTCATCAAAATAATTTACGAAATTTTAATTTCAAATGCGGATACCAATTGTATATTACTTGTGTATATACATATATATATATATATTTTTTTTTTTTGATCGGCTGTTGAAAGTAATATTCCGGAAGTATTCACACACACCCACACTAGTGTATCAGCAAGAATTGTTTTCACACTTCGATCCCTCTTATCATCTGCATACATACGGGGCAGTTCCGGGGACAACTAATTAGACACCTAAAAAACACCTCATAGTTTTCGATCAAATTTTGATGATCCGAGCCGCTCAATGCGATCAGAACGTGATTTTAAGGGTATCCGCGAGAAATTATCAAAAAAAAAAGACCGAAAAAGGCTTGATCTGAGCAGTTTTTAACTTAGATTTAATGAACTGTTCAATTAAAAACTGCTCAAAATAAGCACTTTCCGGTCATATTTATTGTTCTTATTAACATGAATTTATGACGTTACGCTCACCCTTTTTGGGATCGAAAGAAGGATGACCAACCACATGAAAAGATGAAAGATGATATTAGATAAAGTTCACATAGATAGTCATAGGGCTGCTCAAAAAATCCGGTGAACCGTGAAATCGGTCCGGACCGAACCGATCCGTACCTTTTGGATTTTGTCCGTGGATTAATGGTCCGGACACGGATTGAAAAATTAGAAAACCGTGACTCGCGGTTCGGTCCACGGATTTTCATTACAAAACCATGGATTAACCGAACCGAACCGTGAGATATTATTTTATATAAATAATATATAAATATATATGTGTATTTATATAAAAAATTGTTAGTAATGTTAACACTTTTTTCAACCAATTTTAGTATTTTATCTTAATAATGGGATATAATGTAGATGTACATAAAATATAAGAAGTAAATTATAGTGTTTTCATAAATAACGGGTAACCCTAGTTGAGTTTCACTAGTTCGTTTCTTTTTCATTTTTTAATGTTATGTACTATAATGATACAATTTTACTAGTGTTTAGATTCTTTTGAATTTGATTTTTAAAATAGGTTTTTGGTAGTTATGTAACAAGTATTTTCTGGTGGTGTTAAACTTAATTTTGAATGTACTCCCTCCGTCCCAATTTACTTGTCTCAGTTCTATTCCAACTGGATAAAAAAACTAGTTATATATTTAAATTGGTAATGAATTTTTTATCTAATATGGATCTTGTTTGATAGATCTCGATTTGTTATAATATAATGTTTTCAAAATCACCTAAAATATTATAAATTACAAGATATAATCAATTGAAAAGTGGCACGAACTCCCAAAAGTGACAATTAAATTGGGACGGAGGTAGTAACATTCTTTCCTTTTAGTGTGGGATATGCTTAAGCTTTATTTTTGTTAAAATCCGTGGACAAAACCGTAACCGATCCGCGAGTCACGGATCGGATTTTATTTTGTAAAAACCGAACCGTAAGACTTTTGGTCCGGACACGGATTTCATTTTATAAAAACCGTGGCTAGCGGTTCGGACCTCGGATTCCTAGAATCCGAACCGAACCGGACCGCGAGCAGCCCTAGATAGTCATAAAGACAAACTATAATTAGGAATGTAAAAAAAAGAAGGGAAAATCACTCATTTTTATTTGAATTTAATACACTCGTACTTACCAAAACTGTTGGCGACAACCACAAATGTTGTCACCACCATTTTTCAATGAATGAATGAGAATAGAATCACATGTACAAGGTGCAAGCAACCTTCCACCTCCCCATCTCACTCCCTGCGATCACTTCCGTCCGATCGAACATCACCACCATCGGCCGAGCGCTAATTGAATGGCATCATGGTGTGATCGACGGTGTATAATGAACGTGCATCATTCCAAAATCAATATTTTAAAAGTCGCTAGGCGCTAGTCGAGCGGTCAGTTACATTCGAGCTTCGAGGCCTAGTAATCAACGACTAATTGGCCCATAGCAATCAATAATCAGCGATTAATCTACATATAGCAATTAGTCGGACCTAATCGAATAGGTCCCGCCAGCGATTAATCGCCGATTTTTAGAACACTGTCCGAAACTAGTGATACACACCCATTCTTTTCCCAGCCAAGTCACACCGCACCTGAGCTAATCCAATCCTAGATTTCTCAAGATCAAATTCCATCCACACGTTTTGTTGATGATGATGCCCAATCACGTACGCCTCGATCCCCAATAAATCAGAACTCCCAAACGTGAAACAATACACTGAATCTTTTCCCCTAATTTCACCGGAAACCCGGTACAGCAACTGGGCACCCGAAACCGTCATTTCCGCGCCCCGAAAAACCAAGCTAACCGTTGGTAACACCGGCAACACTGTTTGATTCAGTGGGACCCGATAGCAAAGATCCATTGCCCCTTGAAATACGAAATTCGGATCCTCCAAGACCCGTAAAACCCCGGTCGTTCGGTTTAAGAATGCGTTCCTCAAAGCGTTGTACGCCGGTCCAAGAAGGAAGGTGAATTGGGTACCCGAGTCGACCATGGTTTGACCCGCCCCAGTGTGATCAGGTTCTAATACCGATTTCGGCAACGGGAGTAATCTATTCCCGACCCGGATCCCCTCGAGCTCAACCGTGTAAGCGACCCGGTCGAAATAGGGCAACGGGGTTGAGATTTGGATCAACGGCGTATAATTTAACGGCGCTAGCCACGTGAAATTCGAGTCACCGAACAATAACAGACCCGTTAAGTCGTAACCCGAAATGCAATATGAAAATTTAGGAAAGCCCATTTGAGAAACGAAAGAAAGCGACCCACGGTTCATGCCCATCAACCCGGTAGTCTTGGCGTCCTCATTGGAGTTACTACTGAAACCCGAATCCATACACCCGAATATGGTACCTGTTAGAATAATTATTCAAATATGTCATTTCAGCACAAGAATAATATGATGCATTATAAGATTACCAAAATGCAGCACATAATAGAAATGAGTACAAAATACTCCGCTTACCCCGTTCCGCTAAGATTTTTATTTTTCGCTTTATTACGAGACAACTAGACAAGTCATTCTTACAAGACAAGTTATTATCTCACAATACATTACATTTAATTTAAAAAATAAATATTTATTTTTAAAAAGTAGGTACTTACTCCCTCCGTCCCTATTTAATTGTCCACTACGGTTTTGCGTACATTTTCAACAGCTTATATCTCTCAACGTATATTGTTGAAAATATGCAACATGGATCTTGTTTGATAGATCTAAATTTTTTCTATAGAACAATTATTTCAAAAACACAAAACATAATATACATCGAGAGATATAAACCGTTGAAAATGTACACAAAATCGTAATGGACAATTAAATAGGCACGGAGGGAGTATTTTTCTTAGTGGAACGAGAAAATTTACCGAAAGTTTACCAAAATGCATGCTAGAAGTACTGTCCTAGGCTAATATTCTCGCTCGTGAAAGTTTATTCGGAGGTTCGGAGTGTACTAACCAATCATTTCTTATTCGATGTTGACAACCACTAGGAGGATTTGAACAAGTTACAAATCAAGTTGGCCAACAAATACTTCCTCCGTCCCAAAAAGCTGGATGCTTTCACTATTCTAACTTTATAAAAAAAATTGTCTACTCTTATATTCTTAATCGTAATGTTTTTACAAGCAGTATGGATCTTGTTTGATAGGTTTTAATTAGTTCCATTAAACAATACGGAGTAGTTTGAAAATCACATAAAACATTATGAATTAAAAGACACAGATAATTTAATATGAAACACAATCTGAAAATTCCTCCTTTTCACCCTTGGCAAAATCCCAATATATAGAGTTAACTTGAAATTACTAATTTCTATTGGAATCACAATAATAAATCTCTACAATTAACTTTTGTAACACAAATGATTCGAACATGTGGTAAAGGGAAATGATATTGACACTCCAAAAAAATTGATACAGGCACTCCAAAATGAATGTAATTTCAAAGCCACTTTCCTTTATTTTTGGAGTGCCTGCATCAATTTTTGGAGTGCCAATATCATTTTCCGTGGTAAATCGTAACGATAAATTCATGATACTACAATTAAAACTTTCATTAAAAAAATTCCAACAGTACCATTCATTTCGGACCCTCCGATGTTAAATGTGTCGGAGGCGAGGTTCCCTTCGGACGATGACGCGTCGGCGTACGATAGGACGGCGTGGCAGAGGTGGTTGGAGTCGCACGAAGCGGGCACGGAGAAGTCCCGGGTCCGGGTCGTGCAAACGGGCGAGGAACATTCGACGGGCGAGTAGGAGGACGATCGGTTCGGGTGAAAAACGGGTTGGGAAATTCGGGTCGTGCCGTTGCAGTGGAGCCAGGAGAGCTCGCTGCCTGTGTCGAGGACCATGGTGACGTTCTGTGGAGGCGAGCCCACTGAGAGGGAGACCGTGAGGGTTACGTTGTGCTGAAACGGGAGCTTGTTCGGAGATTTCGAGAGGGACCCAGATGGGATTAGTTGGGATTTGAGGGTAGAACTAGGAGTTGTGAAGTGGGGAAGGAAAGCAGAGTTGGGTTTGTATCAGGAAGAAGAAGAGAATGAGGAGGACTTTCATGGTTTGTTGCAGATGAAATTGAATGGAGCAGGTTGTGTTAGGTAGACAGAATGGGGGAGGAGAGAGAGAGAGAGTGTGTGCGCGCAGGCAAGATGCGTTCTGTTGTGAGCTTTCGAGACAGAGGTTTGTGGGTGAGAGGTGAGAGGTGAGAGGTGAGAGGTGAGAGATGAGAGAGAGAAAATAAGTAGCTCCAAGTGAAAGTATCAAAAGATTAGCCCCAAGGGGTACTCCTTTGTAGGTGCGTTTGCTATTCCACATAATTGATTCAGATTTGATTTTTGGGATCAGACATTTAAAATAAATTTTTTTGTGAAATTTTTAGTTTCAGCGTTGATGATCTACGTCTGACTGAACTGGAAAGAAGATTAGAAAATGTGCACGTAATCTGAACTGGACCATCGGAAAAAAAAAATGTACTCAAGAGATCTGGGAAGGTGAGGGCATGAAGCATTGAAGCATGTGATGGAATCTTGGGGGAGTGGTAAACGACGTCGTGGAGATGTGTTTTGGGCTTCTTCTTTTTGGGGCTTGATATTTACAACTACAAATTTTCTAAACGTACCCTGTTTTATACTGCACATGCACTGTTCATCATGTTTAAAACAGGCTACGTTCAGAAAATTTGTGGTTGCAAATATCAAGCCCCCCCTTTTTTTTTGTGGGTTTTGGGCTTTGATAAGCAGAAGTTTGGTTGTAAAACTACCTGGTACAAGTTGGTTGATTTGTTTCATGGAAAAATGATGGCCCATGACGTGTTTTGATAATTAATAAGTGTCAAGGACAAACTAAGAATATTTGTTAAGCTAAAAATATTCTTGGCGGGTATTAATTATCAAAACACGTTCTTGGCCGTCATTTTCCCTTGTTTCATTAATCGTATCCGGGAAATGAGAAAGTTTGTCTCGAAAGAAGAGGTTGATTTCGAGGATGATGCCTCTCTTTATCTAGAATTTTAATCTCGGAGGTTGGCGGGTTTAGGTGTTGGTTGCTTGGTTTCGGCTTTGTCTTTTTGGTTTGCTCTTTTTGAGGTTGTTCGGGTTGTTTCAGTTTGGTTTTTCACTGTGATGTTTTAGTTGGCTCCTTGTCTTCCTTTAAGTTTGGTTCTTGGGTGGCGTTTCTTATCGGTGTGCCTGTAATCTGTTAAATTTTTGTAATCTTTTTCAAAGATTTATAAAAAAATTTGCTCATAAAAAGAAGAAGAAGAAGGTATGGTGTAGATAATGTGATTCTGTGAACAATAGGTTTGTTACATATTTTTGATTTCTATTACGACCTCCTACTTTTTTTCGTAGAGTTATGCAGATATGAGTGTGCAAATAAGCCGAGTTGAGCTGAGCTTTGTACTGTTCGAGCTCGAGTTGGCTCGTTTGTAGACAAATTGAGCCCTTAATGAGCCGGATCACTTTTCTATTACCTTTTGAAGAAGAATTTGATGAAGGCACCACCACTAGCGTTTCTGTACTCTCTTGACGACTCGATGGGCTCACATGACCAGCAGGGTGGAACACACAGGAATTAAGATGGCCAAACATATCTGTTTTTTGGTTCACAAATGGCCAAACACATTCACATGCTAGAGCTAGGAGTAATTATGATTTATGTGGCGTTACGCTAAGCATTTTTTTGTACTTTTGGGTTTTTTTTCTTGTTTTGTCATTATTCATATTTTTTTTTGTGTTTGTTAGTTTTGCGTTTCACTTTTTCGGTTTTCTGATTCGTCTCGTCAAGACGGATGGGAAAAGTAAAAAATAAAGATATTTATCGAAATATTTTTAAAAATATCCAAGATAAAGTCCCAAAGCCGGCCTTATCTTGAATATTTCAAAAAATATTTGAATAAAAATCATAGTAATTTTTTACTTTTTCAATTCGTCTTGATGAGACAAATTGAAAAACCAAACAAGATAGGCACAAAAATAACAAATGCGATTTTTTTATTAAGGACAGAACAAGGAAAAACACCACAAAACTTAGCAGAACTCAATGGTCATGTGCCTCAACTTCTCCACAATTATTAGTGGTGGAGCTAGAACTTGCACTCGAGCGGCCAAAAAAAAAATTTGAATTTATGTAAGGCGATATTCCAAAATTAATTTTAGTTCTTGTAATTTTTGTGGAATGTTTCAATAAATTGAAGAAATATATTTTGAAAATTTATTTATAAAAAATTGGTATCATAATGCAATATTAAAATCACCATTTGCGCAGACAAAACTCTACAAAATTGTACTCTAACAATGGAATTAATCAATATATTTTCTTGAACATAGAAATTTAAAGTTTATAAAAGAATATTTTTATTTGAGCCGGGGAATTATGTTTTCCGTGGCTCTGACAACCGCACATTGGATTCGACACGGATCCTCTCCATTTGCTTCAGACCAGTTTAGTCCATTTGGATGCATCCGAGCCGTCCAAAAGTGTTTTGGACGGCCCAAATTTAAAGAGAGTATTTTTTATTTTTATTTTAAAAACACCCCTTTAAATTTGGACCATCTAAAACACTTTTGGACGGCGCGGATGCATTAAATGGACCGAACTGGTCCGAAGAAAATCGACGGGATCCACCCTTCATTGGATTGGGACCATTTGTCGTACGTGTAGAAATATAAGTTGGTTGGAACAATACCACACGATGACCAAAACACCCCTAATAAGTTTTTACAGGGCTAGAGCTTGGGTGAGGTGACCTGGCCATACATGGGAGGAATGTAATAAGTCGACCAGGTGGTTGGGCGTTGCACATGTTATGTCGAACTAGGGATGATCGCAAGATCATAAATGGGAATTTGGGACCTAAGCAAGGCCGAAGGGCTAGTCGGATCGGTGTGTTTTTTTTTTCCCACACAATTGATCATGATTCGATTATTGAGATCAGATCGCAAGAAAACAATTTTTTCATGAATTCTTTAGTTCCGTTGGCTTGCCTTTGCCTGTACTGTGAAAAAAGAATAAATTGAGGTGCGCGTAACTTGATTCGGATATCCCGAGTCCCTGACGGTTAGAAAAAACGAAGAAGAAGAGAGGATTAGAAACAAAGCAGAGACACCCCAGTATGGGGGGAAACTTTTGGTTGAGATTATTAGGCGAAACAGTCCAATCCATCTACCCCCACCAATGAGAAAGAAAACGAAAATAACCACACAAACACAGAGAACAAAAGATAGAAATGATTTGGAGCTAGTCTGCTTGCTTCGATGGGAGAGAGGAAGAAAAAATTACTCCTAGTAATTGCATATATAGTACGCTCCATTGTCAGGTACCCTTTCTTGCTGTATCCATGTGTTCCTGTCCAATTCTAATAGTACCAAGCAGGGGTGTCACTCACATTTTGAGGCCCGAGGCGAACTTTAAGGTTTGGGACCATCGCCAAACGAAATGAACAGTAAATTTGTCTCGAAGTAAAAGCATCTATAATAAGGTAGAATTTCTAGAAGTAGTGATTATTACAATAACGTAAAAGTATCTGTTAGAAATAACTTATTTTGATTATGTTTTATGACAAAATTGATTTCTTAAAATGCATGGTTAAAATCCTCTTATGAAACCTTTATTGGAAATGGTAAAAGTCTTATGTGTACAGCTTGTGTAGAAATTCATTTTGAAAGAAAAGTCTACTGGCCCCCCCCTTTTTTTTTATCTTGCTCATAATAAATAAACTCGTTCTGCTAAATAAGCCACTTGACTTATTTAGCCGAACGGGATAGAGCTTAAAATCAGTTTTTGGTCTATGTGCATACATGTAATCAAAACCCATTTGGCCCAAAACTAAACTTGCACAGTGGACGTCTTTAATATGGTCGACCAGTTTCTTCATTTTAGTCTGAAGTGTTTTCTTCCATTGTTGACTTTGAAGCTCTAGATTTAATTCACTGAAGATTTTGGACTCAAAGCCTATATTTGCAATTAATGAATAACAAGTTTTCTGCTATAAGATTTTTGCTCAACGAAAATGTTTTGAACTGTCATTTTCTTCTTTTCTACAAAAAGGACGTTTCAACAGAAGAGAAGACAACGGAGCTACATAAGAGAAAAATGCTTTTTGAAAAGCAAAAAGAACAAGGCATAAGTGTTTGAGAAATCAAACCATGGTTTTGGAATTCCAAAAACAGGGGTTTTGTTTTTGAAAGGGGTTTTTGAGGATCGATTTTGTACTTTAAATCCTTGCGGTTGTCTAGCTCCTCCGGAAAGCTAGAAGTGACGGTAATTGTAAGCACCTGCAAGGCTTATTGGTGTAATTCCATTTTTATTAGTGGAACCTTCAAGCGATTGCCTTGGAGAGAAGTGGAGTAGGCTGGACCGTGGACAAATTCAGACCGAACCACTATAAACTGGTTTTGCGCTTCTTAACTCTCTCTATATATTTGCTAATTAGTTACTATATATTCATATTGAGTTCATTTTGTAAACCTAGTATATACTCTATTAATTCGGGGCCCCTAATTTTAAAGAAAATTTGGGTGCCCAAGACGCTAGCCTTCCTTTTCCTCGGAGACGGGCCCGATACCAAGTCCAACTCCAAGATACGTAATGTATGCCTCAAACCATAGAATGTTAGAATAACTTGACACTCAGTTGTAACTAGCGTTTCTCCACACATAAGCAAAACAACTTCGTTCATGATTGCAAATATCCATGTGGTGTGTAACTATTGGAAGTGGAGAAGATTAGGTTGTGTTCCGTAAGAGTTATTAAAAAATACAGTAAGTATTTATTTGTAATTTTTTAAGCTTAAAAATAATAGGCTTACTGAAATTTGTGCGATTTGAATCTTATTTGATAGATCTCGATGAGATCTTTTGAACAGTGCAAAAAAAATCAAAAATTATTTTCAAAAATACTACCTTATTATTTTGGTCAGATTTCAGTACGCTCCTTCATGCATTATTTCACAGCTATTGGAAGGGGGTTGCATGGTCCAGACTATTTCTGTATGACTCTGAGCATCTAAATCGTATCTGTAACTTACCCCAAAAAAAGAAAAAAGGACTTCATTAACTAAACGCTGAACTTTGAGAAAAAACATTTAACACACCAATTCATGAATGCAACTTTGATGGGTTTTTATTTATTTATTACTATTGGCTCATTAAAAAAAAGGAAGTCTACTTTCCGAATCTTTTCAATCCAAAATACACCCGAAAATGGTACCTGTTAGAATAATTATTCAAATATGTCATTTCAGCACAAGAATAATATGATGCATTATAAGATTACCAAAAATGCAGCACATAATAGAAATGAGTACAAAATACTTCGCTTACCCCGTTCCGCTAAGATTTTTATTTTTCGCTTTAATTACGAGACAACTAGACAAGTCATTATCTCACAAGACAAGTTATTATCTCACAATACATCACCTTTAATTTAAAAAATAAATACTTATTTTTCTTAGTTGAACGGGAAAGTTTACCAAAATGTATGCTAGGAGTACTGTCCTAGGCTAATATTCTCTCTCGTGAAAGTTTATTAGGAGGTTCGGAGTGTACTAACCAATCATTTCTTATTCGATGTTGACAACCACTAGGAGGATTTGAACAAGTTACAAATCAAGTTGGCCAACAAATACTCCTTCGTCCCAAAAAAATTGGACACTTTTACTATTCTAGCCCTATGAAAAAATTGTCTACTCCTGTATTCTTAATCAAGTTGACCAGCTATTGGACTTGTTTTTTATGGACCTTAAGCCTAGTCCGAGAGGGCCTTCAGCAAACGGAAAATGGGTCGGTCCAATAACCCCATGATTGGAAATTGGAATCAAGGTTTTGAATTTCGTTTCTCACTCGCCCGTACATATTGATTTTGCCTAAATTTGGTAGGCTACAGCTTCTTTTGTCCAAAATTCAGTACCCCACAACTCAAAGTTTCGTTCTGCCTCGAATTCGAATAGTGGCCGGTACTAGTTGATACCGATCCATATCCGTCGGCACAGATAAATATCGGACGGTACTAAACTATTTTTAAATTTAGTTTTCTTTTAAAACATGGATATTCTGTGCAAAATTTATGGATGTGGAGAAATAATGCTAATAACGAAAAATCTGAAAAACAGTACCCGGAATCTATGGCAGCAAACAAACTTGCGAGCAGCTTTGATATCAGTTGGTTGAGGGCTTGGCTTGGCTCGACTCATTAGTAATGAGCCGAGCTTGAGTTGAAAGCTCGTGTAGCGAACGAGCCGAGCTCAACATTTTAAAGCTTGGTTCGGCTCGTTTACAAAGACTTATTTAATAAATGAGCTGCTGTGAACTCATTTACAAGCTAGCCGAACTCAAGGTTGAGCTTAAGCTCATTTTAATAAACAAGCCCAGCTCAAATACTTTAAGATTAGTTTGGTTCTCGACTCGTTTACAATCCTACTGATACCCAAGTACTTACTCTCTTTTTTTTCGTTCAAAAAAAAAGTACTCCCTCCGTCCCTATTTAATTGTCCACTACGGTTTTGCTTGCATTTTTAACGGCTTATATCTCTCAACGTATATTGCTAAAAATATACAATATGGATATTGTTTGATAGATCTCATTTTTTTCTATAAGACAATGATTTCAAACATATAAAACATAATATACGTTGAGAGATATAAGCTATTAAAAATACACGCAAAATCGTAGTGGACAATTAAATAAGGACGGAGGGGTACTATTGTACAATATAATAGAAATTAAAAACAGACACTCTACCTTGTTCAGGACCCGAATTTCCCCAACAGGGACAAAAAAGATTGGGAAATTATTTTGCCACTCCTTTTTTTTGTTAATGTCACTCTCCTGTAAGTGTATTTTTGCACCAAAAATACACTTACAGGGGAGTGACGTTAACAAAAAAAAAAGGAAAAGATTACGACGGAAATAAAATACAGTAACTTAAAGGGTAAATTATAGTTAACACCCTTAAACTATGCCTCAGGGACACTTTGTCCACTTAAACTTTTATTTTTTGGCATTTAACCATCTCTAATTAATGAAAATGCAACTTCCGTTTGCATTCTGTTATGAATTGGATGGAAAATGTCACATGCAACTCATATGCCCTCTCATCTAAAAAAATGAGACTTTTTTGCTCTTTTCTTCTCTACATCTTTTTACATCCATATATATTATATACATGATACATACATATACGGTATATCAGCAAACCAAAACCGAAAATCACACCCATGACACGACAAACCCCTTCCGATTCCTTGGCGTGGATCTCTTCGGCAAGCGTAGAGGTGGCGATCAAGAATAGCATGGTGCCGGCGACGGCATTGGCAGAGGTGGATCCAGTCCGGTGACTGGAGGAACGATTGACGATTGCGTGATGCCAGAGGAAACAAGACTTGAACGGAGAACTGCTGCTGCTGTACGGTGCCATTTGGAGAATTCGATGGTGAGTAGTAGGGTTGGTGGCAGGTTGGTTGCCCCAAGAAAACTCCATTATAAAATGGGGTTCGGCAAACAAATGGGTCTAACATACCTGATTTATCTAGTTCTTCACCCTTTTGGTCAACGATTATAGGGTCTTCTTCTTGAGCTTTTTGCTGTTGGTTTTGGGCTTGAATGAGCAGTGGTTGATTTGGGTTTTATGGGTTTGGGGAATCTAGGGTTAGGGTTTGAGGAGGTTGAGATTTAGATTAAGTTTGTTGTTGAGGATTTTGGGTTGAGTAAGGGTTTTGGGTTTGTGGAAATTCAGGATTTTGGTGGAGAAGAAAGACTAGCATGGTGCCGACGGCGATTGAACTCTTTGGGTTTTTGCCAGTGACTTAGCTCTTTGGGTTTGTGTCGGCAACCGAGAATAGAGTAGAGGCGGTGACTGAGAAATGAGAACAGCGTTAACTAGCCTTTAGCTCCCACCCTTTTTCTTTTTCAATAAAGGGCAAATTGGTAACTTAAATCCATTCCGTTACAGAAGTTAGTCGATTCTGCATTTTCATTAGTTATAGACTTATAGGTGGTTAAGTGCCAAATATAAAAGTTTGAAGGGGTAAAGTGTCCCCAAGGCATAGTTTGAGGGGGTTAGTTATAATTTACCCTAACGTAAATAAGCAAATAAATTAGGGTTTCGCGCTCTTTAGAACAGAGGAAGGAGGAGGAGGAGGAGGAGAAGCAGGAGCTGAGGCGATGATTCGGGTGGCAACTAAGCTGTCACGGGCGGCGAAAACCGTGGCTCGAAGCGGCATCGTTTTCGGTAGACCACCACCAGTCATCTCCCATACACCACCGCTAGCACCGCCACCGCCACCGCTTCTGCTGTCGGTCAGGTCGTTATCTACGAAAACAAAAACGACCACCGAGGGAAACGCAGTCGCGCTTGAAATGATCAACTACGCCATCTCTTACGCCCGCTCAGGCAAATCAGGTTTTCCCTTCTCATCTATTATGCCTTCATCATTCTCCTTTTGGACGGTGAGAAAAAAAGAGAGAATTCTAATTGCACTTATCGAATAACTAAAATGGGATGAGAAATGATAAGAAAGGTTGAGAAATGAAAAGAAAAATTCTCATTAGAGCATTTCCAGTCCTTGCTCAGTTTTTTTTTTACCTTCTATTTTTTGGCTGATGTAAAGGATGGGAAGGGGCAACCAGGCAAACCCCCTTGGACATTACCATAGGGGTTCCCATCCGTTGTGGAATGCCCGGTTTGAGCCATAACTACTGGCCTGGGGCGAGCACGTCACCACAACCCCACCAAAGTGCTAGAGCAGACCAAGGGCCCTCCACATGGCATCTGGTTCACTGGACTACTACCCTCAAGCGGGATTGGAACCCGCGATCGTGTGGGAGGGGGGACTTTCACCCTCACACCTTAGCCATCTAGGCTACCACTAACTATTATTTTTACCTATATTTGAGTATTTGTGTAAAAGTTTCAAGCACTTCAATTGACAAATTCAAATCTATAAATTTGAGCAAAAAGCTTCATTAATGGTATAGTTGTAAATTTGAGGGAGAAAATGGCCTTAAAAAATTTGAGTAAGGATTTGAGTCTCCCTATATTGGTTAAAAATTAGGGAAAACATCAATTTGCTATAAGTTTGAGTCAAGGGCTGGAGTGAGAAGTGAAAAAAAAAAGATTAATCTTTTTTGGTCCATTTTGTTTCTCGTAACGTCTCATCATTTGGTGAGAAATCACTATGATTTATGTTTTCTCCTTTTACAAAGGGCCTTTTTAGTAAGCATGTAAATGTAAAGGCATATATGGTTCATCATTTGGTGATAAATCACAGTAACTTTTTTTTTCCTCCCTTTTCTCACAATCAAAGGGCTTGTTAATGTAGGATGTACATGTATATGGATATGTAAGCAAATCTGTTTCTCTGTTCCAATTGTTTTCTATTAGACAAGGAAGATGAAACATATGCGCGAGCTCTACTAGTTCTGGAACAGTGCCTGGCTATTCAGCAAGATGACAATTCCAAGGGAATGGTCCTACTTGGCATGTCAACCTTATTCTATGAAAGGTTCTCTTTTTCTCCCATAAGAGTTTTTTTTTTTTTTTTTGGTCAGAGCATCTCCAGTTAGCTACGCAAACACGCCTGTTAGTAAAACAGCCCGTCGTACGATCTCTTTCAGAACTTCAATGGATCAGGCAATTAGCTAGCATTTAGTCTTTTTGCCTTGTTGGCTGGCTACATATACAGCCCCTTTGGATTGTAAGGTGGGAAGAGAAAAAAATGGAGGATGAGAGGATCATATTACTTGTTTGGGTAACTCAAAAAGGTGAGAAATAGTGATAAGAAATTAAGAATGATGAATGAAGGAAAAAGAAGTGTTTTATTTTGTCCATTTTTTCTTTACCAAATGTCAACATGGTGAGAAACAGCAATCCATTTTTTCGATCCCTTCTTCTCAATCCAAAGGGCCTGTTGGCCAGCCATGGAAGACTAAGGAAATGCGCCCAGCAGATGGAAAACGGATGGTCGTCCGGCACATCACAAATCATGTTAAGTTAGTTTCAATGAACCCCTGAAATACAGAATAGAGTTGGAGCACATAAACACAAAATGGGTAGGCAAAATAAAAATGGTAGTCTTTTTGGTGTGCCTTAGCTAGACAACATCAAATTGAAGCTTTATTTGATATGATATACTGGATGGGCAAATACTTATTTAAGTCTAAAACTTTACCAAAAACATCTTTAGTGGCATAACTATGAATTGAAAGCAACATAATATCATTAAGAATTTTGAGTGGAAAAAAGAGAGACCCCCTTCATTTGGGGTAAAGATTTGGATAGAAAACTCATTTTGATACAACTTCGGGTCAAGGAGTGAAGCCATGATTGAGTGTATTTTACTCAAATTTAAATTTGGGTCAACACTTGAGTAAGGGCTGGAGATGCTCTTAGGTTTTTAAGTTTATTTTAATTCTTTTGAAGTTGTTGATAGTGACGGTGGTTGAACTTCGATTCTTATAGAGGGAATTTCTCTGAAGCCATTGATAGACTCCAGAAAATTGAAGATCTAAACATCTCTTCCATGGGGGTTAGAGGTAAATTTGGTCGTTTTGATTTCTATTTGATTGTTCCATTTTTTTGTTATGCATTAGGTTATGGGTGTCCGATTCCGTATATATTTGTCGTTGCAATACGCATGAGATTAATGATTTTATTTGGCCCTTTGTAACAGTTGCTGCTACAGAAGCTCTTGTTGGAATCCATTTAGAATTGGGTCAGGTATGGTCTCGACTCTTCACAAATGTTTTAGATTATGCTTGGAAAAAGCTCTATGTACAGACATTGCACACAGACCTCCAAAAGGATATGATCCCTCACTGGGGTCCATATCTTGTGTGACACACCCCTTGTGAGTGGTCTCTGTCCGGTGTTTGCACGTACAAGTGCCAATAGGCTTTTCTTATTGTAACTTATAACTCGTATGTTTAAGCAGGATGATACCGCATCAGCAGTTGCAGAGGTATGCAGGCAACTGATGGATGCAATAAAACTAGAAATTGGTACTGGGTTTGTCCTTGAGGTTCTAGATACTCGCACTAAGGCAATAGAAGGACTAGTCAAGCTTGTACGCGGTAAACTTAAAAAAGGTAGAATCCAAGAGCTTGCTTGACTTTCTTTCTGTGTCTCAATGTAGTTCTGGTTGTACATATGATGTAATGCTCGGTTACTTTCCTGCAGCGGAATCATTCTTTCTAGGTGTTGAAGATGACAAATATTTCACCGGTGGGTTCATTTCTGTTGGTAATACTGGTAGGCTTTGTTCTACGCTGTTTGACGATGTGATATATAGGGAATGTTGCACTATCTTACGGTGAATTCAAGCATGTCCAACGTGATTTTTCAATGGCAAAGAAGTTATATGGAATGGCAACGCAGGAGATGCCTGATGATAATAAAGATTTCAAAATTCCATATTACTTGGCTGCTTGTAATATGGTATCCGAGGAAGTTGAGATGGCAGCTACTTGCACATTAGGACAACTTGAATCACACCTGGGGTAAGTGGGGGATTTCTTGTTTGCATTCATACAATTATCCACGGCTGTGATGATCTTCTCATGTTGTGGAATTTGAACATTATTGTTTTAGGAATTTTGGTGTTGCAGAGGAGATATTAACTCGAGCATTAACCATAGCGGAAAAACATTTTGGTGTGTTACCTTTTCTCTTACTTGATGGGCGTGAAATCTTTTTGTGCTTATGCATGTATGTATCACATTGTTTTATTGATATAGTGTAGGCTCACATCATCCCAAGGTTGGGGTTATCCTAACCTGCATAGCTCTCATGTTCCGACAGAAAGCAATGCGGGAGCAATCAAGTTCCCTTTTGATTCAAGAGGTTAGTAGTTAATTAAAATTTATCTACTCACTTCCCCAGACATTTCAGTTCGTACTTCTTACCATGGCTTTATGTCTTATGGTTCTTATAAGTGGCTCCATACAAAATGCAAGTGATTTTCTCGTTTTAGGAAATTGATTTCACTGTTTAATGACAATGCCATAGATTTAGAGCACCCATATTTGTGACTCGTTTAAACTGAGGAAAGTGCGTTTGATTTAGACTTGAGTTGACGTATTTATTGTGAAGCAAAATAAAATGTTTGCCTACTCACTACATGATTTAATTACTTTACCCTTGGGGAGCAATCCTCTTCCATGTCACTGTTTTTATTAAACTCTTTTGACGTGATCTGTTGATCTATCAACTCTTTGTAGGGACTTTTCAGACGGGCATTAGATTTGCTAAAGGGTCCTCCATTGGAGGTTGAAGGTAGGCGTAATGAAGCAGTTCCTTTAATCTTTTTGTGTGTGTGTGTGTCTGTATGAAATAAGCTGAGTATGCCTTTTCTTTTGGTTCGTAGGTGCGCTTGCAAAGGATTGTAGAAGGGATATATTGGCTCTTGCGAGAGGTATGGTTCAACATGCTCGTTTTATGCTGCATGCTTATGTTTCGGGTTTGATTTGAAAAACGTGGGTCTTGTTTTCAAAAGTGCTTTGTGCCATTAGTCACCGATTCATTGAGAGCAAGATCTCTTTTCTAAGACAAAGCACAGAATGGGAGTGGGTTCAGAGCTTATATAAGTTTATATATTTGTAATGCTATAATTTGTATACCCCATTGGATGAGATTAAGTTTGTGGCTTCTATGCTACAGATTTAAAGACCTACACCTCACTTGCACAATCCCACATTGGTTACGAACTTACAAATTAAACTGCATTAGACTTTTTACTTACTATTTGAATTCATGTTTTACTGCCCATCAGTCCATGAGCTAGGGCAGCTAGCAACAATATCTGGCCTATAAGAGAGTAACACTTCCCTGCATGTGAGGCGCACAACAGGTTACAATTTTAGTACACATGGCATTAAATGAAGGAATGGCTGGAAGGAGAACTTGTATTGGACTCCTGAGTTTGACCAAATAAGTTCACGAATTGGACTTTCTTGCTGCGAAATTCGCCCATCCATGCTCCATGGCGTGATTCACCCACCTTGACCAGCAAATTAGGTTGACTAAGGCTGTGCCTAGCTTGTGGCAGATGGCAATTTAGCAGACATGAACATCATTTGTTGCACTTCTTTGATTGCGCACTTTTTTGGGGGTAGTGAGAACTTTCACCTTATAAATTGACCTCCTTTTGGTGCTCCTGTGAGTTCTTATCGGAAACAAACAAACGGTAAATGTGCTAACAATTAGTTGAAAATTTTGGTTGGAACTTTTCTGCAGTTGGTTTAACATTTTTTAAGTTTTCTGAGAGAGCGCTCAAGGGTGATTTCTTTGTCTTCTCTACCAAAAGGCAAGTGTGGCCTGTGTAATGAGATACTAAATGGGAATAGTGTCCCAGAGTTGGTATGGCGTCAACAATGTAATGAGATACTAAATACGACTTTTCGCGCTTGCTGGCACACATGCGTGTCTGCGTGTATCTATGGTGATATGTTTCAGTCTTGGTTGTGCATGCAATTGGTGTGATTGTTGATATCCTGGTCAAGAAAACCACAGCAAAGCCATCACTGATCATAGTATGCATGCATTTAATATCTCTGTGTTTTGAAGTCTCATGCAATTAGTGCAAGTATCATCATAAATTTTTGTTTGTCATTCAGTTTACTTCTTATTTATGAACTTATGCTTTTCTTATACTGACCCTACTATTTATGTTTTTTTGTAAATTTCTGGAGTCATTTCATAGGCATTTCCCCAACTTTTACATAAAAGCAAATAAAAATTTAGTGAATTTATTTGAATCCACTTAAATGACAAGGGTACGCCCTTGATTATTATGGCGGTTCACTCTAATGTCACTAAAGTGTAGGGTGTCTGCTGCAAGTATTTGATTACGGTTATGCAGGTGGATATGCAGAAACGTTGTGTGTTCAACAGAAAAGGAAGGATGAAGGAGAGAAATTGAGGAGTTTGGCAGAGTCTGCCTGGAGAAACCCCCGGCTGTCTCTGGCTGAGGCACTAGATGTATCAGAGCATTCTTCCAAAGTGCCAGTTGTTGATGCTCGAATAAGCAGGGTCCTCTAGTTTCTCCTTGTATCGGCACCGTGGTAGCTTCCCAATGTTTGTTGGCTATGCATCGCGGATGTAGTGAAGAGTTTGTTTATTCCCGCGGATGTTTAACAGTGTAAATATACTTCCACAAGATCTGCAGATGCATGTACATTTGTATCTCCTTCCTTCCTCTTTCTTTTTTATTATTTTTATTTTTTTCCTTTTCTTTTCTTAGAAACCCAGTCGTACATAAGCCACGCAGTAGAGTAAGTAATGAGAGTTGTATGGTTGTCCCAACTCGTGTAATGGGTAATAAAGTTGAGGGTCTATTTTAAAGTGCAATTCTGCTGTAAAATCTATCAATAACTTCATTGCTGATCCAGCATGCTTGTTGATAAGCAGGCAAAGAACTCCAAAGTGATTTAGACAGGAAATGCAGATGCTCTTAGATAGGAGCATTAGAGATCGTTGGAGAATGATAGTTCAATCGTCGTTTGATGGAGTTATGACCGGTAATTCAGAATTATCAAAGAAGGATTTTAAAGATTCATACACAGTAGAAACGAGAAGAAATGTACTCCTATTACAAGGTTTCGAGGCACTTCTTAGCTGGTACTCGTCCACCCCGCCTGTTGGAAGGGCACAATACAGAATTGATGATGATTTCAACATAATAAAGGCTAGTGTGCAAATGATTTCGACATAACAAAGGCTAGTGCTTGCGCAACGTAAACCAAGTCTGATATGAAGCCCTGTTTATTTCGACTGACTGCTCATAGAGGAAGATCCAGACCTTTCCCAATATCCACTCCAATCAATTGAAGTATTCCCTTGTTTAAGGTCTGAAAAACAAAACCAAAGTCCCTTAACTACAGTCAATTACTCAAGATAATACACAATCTGAAATGAGGAATTGCATACTCTTGTTTACCATGACTATGTTCTCTAAAGTAAGATGGGTGTTTATTTATTTGAAGGCTAGGCAAAGAGATGCTATTCAAAATGTGCATCTCGTTGGCTCAAGCACTTCAAACCCCACGATTATGTTTCCAGATTTGTGCCCACGTAATGATAAGTGATTACGAGTGCATTGGAATAGAGGGACAAACAAGTGCAAACGGGATTATTGATTGATGAAAGAAGTGGCTTTACCAGTTCCACAACGAAAGTCCCAATGAGGCCAATCATACAAGCCCTCGAATTCCATATTTCTGCAGTCCTTGTGAACCCAAGAAAGGGTGCTTTGAACTGAGGCTCCACTTCTGGCAATTCTACCTGAAATTTTCAGAAACCCATTTGGGTTTAGCTAGTTTTAGTGCATTATCACATAAAGACATTCATATATCTGAAGTATATAAATACCAACTGCATCAACTAAGAAAACAAGAGAACAAAAAGACCAAGAAAAGAAGATAACCCCAGAAGGAAGCTTAGCAGCCTGGACCTTGAAACACAGGGGCTTTTTGGAGGTTTTTATGCCTTTTCGGATGGGAATATGCAAGTGTGAGATTGGTTGGTGATTGTGAGCATGAATTGTTGGAGATCTTGTGGGGAGGAGAGAGGATGAAATGTCTAACAGAGTAGCCATTTCCTTTTTGGTCCCTTCAAACAGTGGCCATTGCTTTCTCTCCCTCTCCAAAACCTTATCTAGTGGATTTCAGATTGAGTATTAGTATGGGTCCCATCCTAAAGAAATAGAAGCTTGTACGAGTCTTGAAGCAGAACTTTCGGGATTTTTCCGAGGGCTGAAAATGGTGAAGAATCACATCATGGAAGCCATGGAAGTAGAGTCTGATTCAGAGAGCCGTGTTGATGATCAATGAGGAGTTCCCCGAACATTCTCCCCACAGGTGTTGATCTGCGAATGCAAAGCCCTTCTAGTCTCCACGAGATGCACTTTAAAACACGCGTTTCGGGAAGGCAACCAGGTGACGGATAGATTGGCTAACATGGGAGTGAACCAAGAAGACAAAATGGTATCGCATGTTATTCAGATGAATGACATCATTCCGCTCTTAGAGACGGATATGAAAAGGTACTTTTCACATATTAACTAAAAGTTTCGGACACATTATGTGTGGGTACATTTTTAGAATTGTTGTGCATAGTGGGGTAGTGGTTATGATAAGTTAGTTTTTAATCAATTACTCATTTGCCCAAGTATAGACGCCCATGCCAAGTTATAAGCAGTGGCGGACCCAGGATTTACTGGCAGTGGGGTCAATTACCTACTCTAAACCTTAAACCAACATACACAAAGGATTTAAGAAGACATCTATTGATCCTATATAGTTCATTTCCAATATACTTACAAAAATTACACTGAAATGCCATACAAGAAGTGGTTAGGTGAATTATCTATCTATAAAATTTCTCAAAACAAAAAGGATATCTATTTATACCATAAAATTAAAATTCCAAAAGAGTAATGATTTTCACACGCATATTTTTTTTTATAAGTTCACTCCTTTTATTGTCTTTTAATGAAAATTACACATAAAATTCACACTAAAAGACAAAAAATGGGGTGCCTTTATAAAAAAGAGAGGGTATGAAAATCATTTTTCTTCCAAAAACACACACAAGAAAAAGAGAAATTAATCAATGCCCCTAGAACATGGTTGAGCACAAACTTGGATCACACAAATGTATGAGGTCCACTCTCAAGTGTGTAAAACCCACCTAATTATATGGTTTAGATTTGTGCTCAACCTATCTCAGGAGCATGGAATAACTTCTCCTAAAAGAAGTCACAGTCTGAACCTTTTGCCCCAAAGTCAATCTTTCTTGTTGAGAGAGAGAGGGATACCTAAAAAATCTGGGCAATTATTTTACTTATGGGACAAGAACCAAAGGGTATAGAACTTATGGGCAATTCTATTATCTTTGGGGCAACAACTACAAATTCAAAAGCCCATGGGACAAAATTATCATAAATGTCCGAAAATTGAAGTATTCCTCTGAGTTTCCCAAAAAAAAAAATGACACTAAAGATGTGCTCTCCCTTTCTATACTAAAATACATAGCAAATGATGGTTTACTCTTCTGAATTGATAGGATCAAAGAGTCACTTCTTATGTTTCTTAGGGCCATTGGACCGCATGGGTTTTGGCTAGGTGAATTTCATTGATGTTTATGTCCATTTACTTCTCTGTAACTAGTATAATGGCTACAAAAATCAAGGAGTAATCATACATGTATTGAACATACTGTTCAACTAATCATTTAAAGAAAATCTTGGGACCATTTCAATCTTTAATACAGTTGAAACTTCTTTGATGTAATTGAATATTTCACAGCATTTTCATGGCTGGATCATTATTGCTTTAGTCCTTTTCTCACGATTTTTTTTAACAAACGGATGTCCAGGCCAGTTTGTGTGCATGCACCTTAACTTATTCCGAGGCCTTGAAGTTAATGACCAGGGATCCTCCGGTGGCCCAATTCTTTTCTCACACTCTAGAACTTTGCAAGACTAGGAAAAACAAAAGGAAGAAAAATGAGAAACCCTAGAATTGGTTACAACGTGCGTACTCTGTCCCAATTTCAACACATTCATCTTCCCTCTTCCTCTTCTTGTTGCTTGATTTGAAATTAGGCATCTCAAAAAGGGACAAATCACCTTTGGCAATCACATACTTCAACCTGTTCCTTTTTCAGTACACTAACTGGGCTTGGAGGGCAAATGCAATACCTTCTTCAATTCTACCCATTGATCAGTTGTGAAAATGGGTAAAGCATGCAGTTTCCCTTCCAGGATCTTGTGGCACTTGATCACACCATCCTAGTAATAGAAGACAACATATGCAATGGGTAAGGATCGATGTATACGTGTTGTAATTTAGGATTGGTCGAGTTGCGCGTAATTAAGATTACAATAAATTGAAAAAACAATTTTCAAAACCTGCTTTTGGGAGAACATGCATTTTGGTAATGATCCATCCTCTTAAAGAACATGGATTCTGAATTTTCACTTTTTTTTTTTCGGTCAAATGGAAATTAAATTTTCACTAATTCAGCGTGGACTCGGGCTCGTGGACCCATTACATCCATCCTTCCTCAAAATGAATCAGTCCGTCCATTTCGTACGCTAGCTCAATGTGTAGATAATTTGGGAAGAAATTCTGTATTTAAGGGAAACTCCGATCCGCACTGAAATTATGTGAAAAAAGTAATTCCAATTTCAAAAACAAATGTTGGTTTACTCTTCTGATCAATTGATAGGATCAAAGAATCGAATGAAGATCCTCTCATGTGACGCAATACGGGACTCATCACGGTCCTATTTAATGATCCGAACTGTTCATTTAGTAGGTCTCAATGTTTTCAACATATATGCAAAAAATCAAGTTGATCGAAGCCGGTAAAAGCTTGGTTGAATGATTTTTGTCACAAGTGAAACACA
The DNA here is from genome assembly GCA_020567845.1 of Rhododendron henanense subsp. lingbaoense. Lineage (NCBI taxonomy): Eukaryota > Viridiplantae > Streptophyta > Magnoliopsida > Ericales > Ericaceae > Rhododendron > Rhododendron henanense. The sequence goes on along the minus strand of CM036313.1, from coordinate 12,635,120 downwards.
CAGTCAGACCCTGACCGTCTATTTCACTTGTGACGAATATGATTTGTTCAATTGTACTGATGTCCAATGAAATTGATTTTTCGCAACGACTTAAAACACATCGTGTTTGACAAAATGAACTGTTCGGATTGTCAAATAGACTCGTAATTTGTTCCGTTTCGCGTCGCATGAGAGACCACGTGAGAAATCATCACATGAGAGGATTTCAACTCGAATCGAATCAAGAACCACTTCCTCTTGTTTCTTTGGGTCATTTTTGGACCATATGGATTTTGGCTTGGTGAATTTCATTAATGTTTATGTCCATTAATACTTCTCTGTAACTAGTGTAATGGCTACAAAAATCAAGGTGTAACCATACTTGAATTCAATATACTGTTCAACTAAGGGCAAATTTCACTCAGACCCCTGAGGTATCTAACAATGACAGAAGGTACCCCTCAGTTTTGAAAAATGACAGAAACCTCCCCTAATTCACAGTTTGGGTTTCATTCCGTTAGTTCCGTTAGTGAGATGGACGGAAAATGTACGAAAATGTACAAAAAATGAAATCTTCAATTTTATTTAGTTCTACAGCTATCTTAAGGCTCTCATTGAAATTCCTAGAGCAAAAAATTAATTATGACCATTTAGGATAAAATGATCAGAAAAATAAGATCTTCGCACTGATTCAAACGGATTGAAAATTGGAGCACTTAAGTATCTTCTCTTCATTTGGTTCTATGGCTCTCTCAGAGCTCTCATTGAAAGCCTTGGGGCCAAAAATTAACTATGATTATTTAGGATAAAATGATAAAAAAATAAAAATCTTCGCACCGATTCAAAAAAATTTGGAGCACTTAAGTATTTGCTCTTCATTTGGTTCTATGGTTTTCTTAGGGCTCTCATTGAAAGCCCTAGAGCGAAAAATTAATTATAACCCTTTAGAATAAAATAATCAGAAAAATAAGATCTTCGCACCGATTCAAACCTTGGGACCATTTCAATCTTTAACACAGTTGAACCTTCATTGATGTAAATATTGAATGCTTCACACCATTTCCATGGATCATTATTGATTAAATCCTTTTCTCACACTTAGAACTTGAAGACTGCCAAGAGGCCTTCGGCCGAATAGCATCAGGGGTGCACTTAATTAGGTGTCAGGAGTTCAACTACTCCTTTTCCAAGGTGCTAATTAATTTAACTATTCTAATAATACTTTCTTTAGCCGATTAAAAAAAAGCTATAAGACTAGAAGAAAAACAAGAAGAAGAAAAATGAGAAACCCTAGAACGGGTTACAACTCTGTCCCAATTTCATCACATTGATCATGATCAACTTCCCTCTTCCTCTTCATTTTGCTTGATTTGAGATTAGGCATCTTGAAAAGGGACAAATGATCACCTTGGCAACAACATGCTTCAACCTGATCCCTTTTCAATACAGTGACTGGGCTTGGAGGGCAAATACAATACCTTCTTCTATCCATTGAGTTGTGAAGTAGTAATGGGTAAGCCAGTTTCCCTTCCAGGATCTTGTGGCACTTGATTATATCATCCTAGTAATTGATCGAAGACAACATAGCATGCGATGGGTAAGTATGTATTCAAGGAACAACACCATTCAAAGAGCTAATTTAGGACATATAAGGTTTGCACACTAGTAGGGGTATATTGCTTTTCTCCATGGGCTCGAACCTCGAGCCTCTCCCTTTTTCTTGAAAGTGTGCAACAATCACTCAAGCTAGCTAGACTCAAGTTCATCGGTCCATTTTTCCTTCATGAAAAACACGTGAACAATTTTCAAAACCGACTTTTAAGGAGAACATTTTGGTAACGATCCATTCTCTTATAGAGTATCTCAATGAATCAATCCGTCCAATTCGTATGCTCGGTACGTGTGGATAATTTGAAAAGAAAAGAAATAAGGTTGATCCTATAATTTAAGGCACATGCATTTTTCATTGTGAAAATCATGGTCTATTGTGAAGAGATAATTAATTAAATGAAACAACAATAATTGTAGATAATGAAAATTTGTTATTCGTGGAATAATATTTCCATACTTCTGGGCTGACAAAATGAATGAAAGATGGCATTGTACAACTCAGTCCATACAAGTGGATTGCAGATAGAGAACCTTTTTTATTAATAAATTTGATTATTTCTAATAGGGATTCGATACTTTCTTCTCTTCGTAAGCTTGAACGATCCAATGCTCCCTTTTTTCGTCTAAGGGTAGCTCTACTTGAGCTGGGCTAAAGGCCATCTATCTTTCCTTCCTCTCTTCATGAAAGATGTTTTTGAAAAAAAGAGTACTTTTTCTAAAAGAAAAAAATGTAGTACAGGAATGAGATTATATGAAAACTGACACGAAAAAAAAAAGAAAAAAGAAAAAAAGGGACGGAGAGAGTATATTAAAAAAAACATCCAAATGGGCAGTAATCGGATTCAAGGAACAAACAAATGAAATAATGTAATTGATCATTCACCTTTTGATCTCCAGGAATGAGACTATTGATGTATGCAAGGTGAGAATTGGTTGTTGATGGAAGCTCCAATTCTTTGATAACACATCTGACCGCAGATATAGCGATAGTACATGGCCGGAACTCTACAAGTTCAGAATCTGCACATTTTTAATGTTCATAGTTGTCAGTACGATGCGATGAAAGAAGCAAAATCAATATGATTTCATCTACCCTCGCCATAACAACTTACGGAGTATATATTTTCATGTATTTAAAGGATCATCTGTTATGAAATACCTTGCCCTTCATGTATTTCTAAGAAATATCTGTTACAAAATGTCAATGATTAATTAGAAATTTGTTCTTCAATTTTCACTTTTTTAAATAACTATCATTTCTAAAAAAAATTAACTAACTGTCACATCTGCATAGCAGAATAACCGAAACTATATACAAGGTTCTAGAAGGAGCGTATGATAAACAATGTGGTAGTATATACTTGCTTTTTACCAGAAAGGGCACCAAGAAGTAGCTCACTGACTCTGGTAGTTAACTCTCCAAGCAGGAAAGAACTGAGGGTATCAGTGAAATTACTCATCAACAATTCTATGTAGGAATAAGCTGTTACGGAGCCAAGTCGCCACCCTAAGGTCTTCAGTAGGGTCAATTCCATCTGTTGAATCAAGTTAGATTGAAATGAGTGGTCAAGATCTTCCATCTGCAATCACCATATATGACAATATTGTAGAATTCATTCACACAGAGAAATTCTATAATTTTCTTTTTGGTAAGAAGAAGATATTTCATTAAATTGAGTAAGAGATACACCAAGATAAAAATGAGAATAAGAAAAAAATAGCATTATTGTCAAAGATCGAGAGAGAATTGTTAGAGAGATATATCCCAACTAGGTTGACACATATCACCTGACCAATCATGTGCTCCCATATCTCTGAAGAAAGTTGGCAAGGTACCACCCAAAAAATCGAAACAAAGACCATACACACAGAATTTTTTCTATCACCAGTTATTTCGTAACCGCTTAATTATATCACTGGAAATATGGCTAGATATTGTATTCTTACACTATTTCCTTATATTTCCTTATTGAGTGTTTAAGTAGACAGCAATATAAAGCAATGACAAAAGCTGGTGATATGTACGCAGGGGCGGAGCTAGTATGGGGGGCGAGGGGGCACGTGCCCCCCCCCCCCCGTTCCGAAAATGCAAAAAAAAAAAAAAAAAATTACACATAATAAGTTTAAGTATAAATACTTGAGGAATTCTTCACAAAAACCAGCTTGGTAAGAATGGCAAAGCGCTTCTTGTAAGTTTTTTACCCCAAGTACTGGGGTTCGAATCCCCTTGTCTGTACCCTCTCTCTCTCTCTCTCTCTCTCTGTTCTTACCAGATTTGCAATTTTTTTCCACTAATCGAAAAGGAACGTAACCCATTTGGAAATTAAATTTTTCCATGACCAATTCGAATACATAGTTTTTTTTTTAAAGACTAACTAATGTGATTCGACTAGGTATTTATGAGTATGAAAAAAACTAATACTTTATATAAATACTGTAAAAAAAATGGAATTTAGACAACGGTAGGTTCGGATTAAGAAAATTAATATCGTAATGTCTTGCATTTGGCATACCACAAGAGAGTTGAGGCAAGCAATTATTTCTTTTTCAAAAGCAAAAAACCCACGACAAAACCTAACTATACAACTTCATACTTAGTTTTTTTTCTTCATATTTTTCCACACAACATGAAAATAGATTTCCATTGAACTGTGCCCCCCCACGCCCAAATCCTGGCTCCGCCCCTGTATGTACGTAGTTTTTTGTCACTCATATATTGATATTAATAATGCCAGAGTTTTTATGGTAATAAAGAAAATTCACCTGAATTTCATGGAAAGGAGGATGGGCTGTCTCACCAAACTTGGAGGCAACAGATAAGCATGCAATGGCCAGTAATTCAAACATCCAATATTTCCAACCCTACATTATTTATGCACAAAATGCAAATTTAAAGATAAAAACAAAGAGTTTCTTCGTCAGATAATAATTAAGAAGAACATGATTGAAACAAAGAAAATTGGATTCAGGGAAGATAAAAGGAAAAAGGCAAATAGTAACTAAAAACATAAGTGCATAAATGATAAGGCAGAAATATTTTCTTTTCGCAACACTAGTTTGAAATAAAAGGCCTCTAATTAATTAAGTAATTATAGCAATATTGTATAAGCGGAATTCCGTCGAGAAAATTAAGTTATAGTATGTATGATGTTCCCTCCCGGGTTGGGTAAATAATTAAATAGAAAGCTGAAAAGAAGAATGGGAAGAATTAATATGCTTAATTATGGAGTTAACAAAGAACACTTACTTTGCATTGCTTCGAGGAGAGGAATCGATCAAAGTAATTTGCAGCATTGAAAACACTTTGGCATGACAGATTCAACCGGCTTTGAGACTTCCATGCATAAAGAGAGAGAGAGAGAGAGAGAGAGAGAGAGAGAGAGAGAGAGAGAGAGAGAGAGAGAGAGAGAGAGAGAGAGAGAGAGAGAGAGAGAGAGAGAGTTTCAGGTCACAAATTATATAGACACATATATACATATACATAATGAATAAGGATCCTCACAAGTGAAAAACGTTACACTGATCTCAATAGCACACAAAAAATTCGAAAGATGTTACGTACTCGAGCCACATCCAGAATGAATCTCAATCATGCACAAATTGTCTCTTGAAACTAGTGGAGTTGAATAATAATGGATAAATTCCTACCCTCTATCGTACCTTAATCATTCTTATGTTCTCATTCTTCGTACCGGAACGATTTTTCCTTCCAGGTAACATAGCACAAGACTAATAATAGTTTACGCGTGGGGAACACTAACCTTGGCGAGCCACAGCATGACTCTGAATCTGGCTAAACTCAAACCAGAGGATTGGAGATGATCACGATATCCCGATTCAGGCATGTAACTCAACTCCTTTTGCAGGCAAATTTCAAAAGCTTCTCTGCAATCTTCCTTAGTAGTGTAGAAGCAACCGTTAACATTACGAGCCCGGCTATCCGACTTAGAATTTTCGGTGAGCCAAATTTCATCACAGAGAAGGCTATCCATATGCAGTTTGCTTCAGAAACCGTCTCGATTGAAATCTGTGGTTAGATGTACGTACATGCATGCATGTGCATATATATTGCAGTATTTCATGATAATTCCAATGGAACAGTAAAATTCTAAAGGGTTTGTAGGGTTATGATTGAGCGATAATGCATAGAGGGGTACAAGAGAAATGACAAGGCATAGGAAATTAGCCTAGTCTGGACTGTACGTTTTGGTATTGTACTTGCGACCCTACAAAGAAGGCAAAGAACGAGTTGCATATATATACTCTTTGAGAGAGAGAGAGAGAGAGAGAGAGAGAGAGAGAGAGAGAGAGAGAGAGAGAGAGAGAGAGAGAGAGAGAGAGAGAGAGAGAGAGAGAGAGAGAGAGAGAGAGTGGTTTTTTTTTTTGATTGAGAAGTGGAGGTAGTGGGTTGGTTGAACAAATATTCAGGCAGTTTGGTAGACACTGCTTATTTGATTACTCCCTCCATTTCATATTGAGAGTCCATTACGAAAAGTCGTGCCATTTTTCAAATAAAAAAATTAACTTCTTCTGTCTATAATTTTTTGATTTTTTCGCACCAAATTAAAGTACTAATCGAGATATTTAATACGGTGCAAAAAAATTTGAAAAATTATACACAAAAGTAGTTGATTTTTTTATTTGAAAAATGACAAGAGAGAGTATGAGACTCTCATTATGGAACAGTGGGAGTATTTATAAAGCCGTGACATAAAAACAAATTCAAAACACAATTTTGCTCGTTTATAAAGCCGTAAAATGAATAAATACTCAAAAGAGGAGATAATAACTACTAATAAGTAAGACTTTTTTAATTTGTTTTCCCAGACGATAGAATGTTAGCGGTTAGTTGATGTAGTTACAACGGGAGTCGAGCAACTCCTCTATGAGGACTTGGTTTTATATAGTCCGTGTCTTTGTGTAACTCGAATAGTAAACTCAGGACCTCTCCCTTAAGGGAGAGAGAAAGGAACCAACCATAGCTGTTTAGGTAAGGAAACTACCAAACCATAAAAGTTTCCCCAATCTACGATTAGACACCAAAAAAAATAGATTTTTTGTGCAAATATATCCTCTTATTTTCATATAATGTCGGGCTGCGGACGAAAAATGCTATTCGCGAGTAGCTCGAGCCTCGGCTCGGCTCGTTTGGTAAACAAGTCAAACTCAAACAAAATGTTAGCTCGTTTAATTAACGAGTTGAGCTCACGTTAGTCGCAGCTTAGCTCGTGAAAATTAGCTTGGCTAGTATGTTAGGACTTAGCTTAGCTCGTGGGCACCGAATATTTACTCTGGGTAGGTGGAGCAAAGAAGAGTGATCGTGGTGGTGGGTTAATAAGAGAGAGAGAGAGAGAGAGAGAGAGAGAGAGAGAGAGAGAGAGAGAGAGAGAGAGAGAGAGAGAGAGAGAGAGAGAGAGAGAGAGAGAGAGAGAGAGAGAGAGAGAGAGATTATGGGTAGTTGAAGATAAGGGAGGGAGTGGGGGGTAGAAGGTGTGCGTGATATGAGAAATGTGGACACGTTCCACATGAATTGGGGTAAATGCTGTAATTGGTAGTACTACTACTACTATTACTATTTTTGCCCCCTTCGTCTTTTTTCGTTTTAACGGCTAGAAGTGTCCAGTCATCCTACGACTGTCTTATTCTCCAGTTCATATGATTCCATTTTCAAACCAAATATACTGAGTTCGAAACTTAACAGACTCTTAAGTTTAGGCCGCAAGAGAAAAATCTCTTGTGAATTCTCTTGTCCTAGCGTGGATGATTTGCCTTTAATAAGACAACATTTGAAAGGAATTGTAAAAATGCGCGTAAGCTGACTCAGACATTTCTAACTGTGAGAATAAAAAGAAAAAAGAGGCAAAAATAGTACTACTAGTAGTATCAATTACAGCATTTACCCCAATTCATGTGGAACGTGTCCACATTTCTCATATCACGTACACCTTCAACCCCCACTCTCTCTCTTATCTTCAACTACCCATAATCGATTTACCTCTCTCTCTCTCTAACCCATCACCACGATCACTCTTCTTTGCTCCACCTACCCAGAGTAAATATTCGATATAGAGTTAGAATTGAGATTTCTAATTCCTATAACTTCCCGAGATTGTTTTAATTAAGATGTATGGGATAGGTTGTAGGTCTCACGTTAAATATTGGATCTTAGGCTCCGTTTATTTGGGCGTAAAATATTTTCTTGAAAAATATTTTACTTATTTTTTGGAGTTTTTTTTTTTGATCGGCAAAGCAAACTTTTATAAAATTCGACCGGGTTACATCGAGGGGGCAAGGAGCACAACCTCCAACAAAGCTTGGCTGTTACAACTGCCGAAAGAAAGAAAAAAAAAACAACAAGAACAACCTCCAACAGAGAGTTGGAGGACAAACCAAAACTCCTCAAGAACACGACTAGCTAGAGTTTCAACTTTCGAATTCCGTCCAAGAAGGCCTTAAATTCCTCCACCGAATAGAGCTTGATATCAAATTTGGTTTTCATCCACATTGCCACTTTTGTTTTAATAGCATCCCCAACCTCCTGAATCACTGGAGCAACGTTGTTGAAGACCAAGTTATTCCTTGTTAACCATAAAGACCATATGGTCGCAAAAAAATAAGCTTCCCAAATATGCTTTGGTTGTGCAAAAGACAGAAAAATATTTTACTAGGTAAAACATTTTACTTCATATGATTGAAAATATTTTCTGCTTAAAAAGGCCGTAAGTCTTTTTCCAGAAAACTTCTTGTGTGGAACAACTATGAACGAAATACCGAAAAATAAAAACAAAACTTTATTTTTTGAAAAATCATTTTACATGAAAATTATTTTACTTTGAAACAAACGGATTATTGTCGGAATCACAAAAACTTTATATATGATTAATGAGATACTACTTCCTTTACCGATTTAACAAAAAGGAAATATATTAAAGCACATTGCAAGACTGGAATTACAAGCTCACTTGAGTACTGGTAGTTCAGTGATAGTCACCATTAAATTACTTCCATTCATTTTCTTGGAATTTAAATTCCACTAACTACGATTAACAATTAATACTGACTTTTGCCGAGTAACAAAAAACTGGAATTACAAGATAAAATAAAAAGATTGACCATGTACATCATCTACAACAACAATAACAGAGGTTAATTCGTATCTTATCACCCTTACACTTAGGACCTGTTTCATAAGTCTTAAGTTTTATCTCATTTCATTTTTCTGTTTTGAATTTTTTATTTTCTTACGGCTTTATAAATGGGCATTATTGTGTTTTGAAATATGTTTTTTTTTAATGTTACGGCTTTATAAATACGCAAATAAGCAGTGTACAAAACTGCCTAAATATTTGTTCAACCTTAACCCACTACGTCCAATTCTAAACAAAAACAAAAAACCACTACCTCCCCTTCTCTCTCTCTCTCTCCCCTTCTCTCTCTCTAAGAGTATATATATACACCTCGTTCTTTGCCTTCTTTGTAGGGTCGCAAGTACCAATATCAGAACGCGCGTACAGTCCAAACAAGGCCGATTTCTATGCCTTATCACATTTCTCTTGTACCTGCAGGCCCGTATCCCTCTATGCATTATCGCACAATCATAACCCTACAAACCTTTTGGAATTTTACTGTTCCATTGGAATTACTATCATGAAATACTGCAATATGCACATGCATGCATGCATCCATGTATATGTACATTTTTGTTTTTGTTTTTGGTACTTCGGAATATTATAAATAGTCAACTAAAGAGTTTGCAGCGTAAGTGCATACATGGTTCAAATATTACAATCCACAAAATAAAACACCAAGAACCCTAATCGAGAATCTGCCCTAAGTCAAGGCGATTGCGAATCCAAAACTCTCTGAGCGAGGGTGGTTGAGCCAAAAGAAACCACCAAGTCTTCATTTTGTTCCGCTCCAATTCTAACAAGATGATCCGCACATTGATTTGCCTCTCGATTTATATATGGATGAGCGTTGATCCCGTCCTAGTGAGGATGGCGTGGGCATCATTGATTAGATTCCTTTGAGGATGATTAGTAGCATTGCCTTCATTATACTTTTCAATCAAGAAGGTTTTCTTTTTTAAACCTGTAAAAGTAACATTTTATTAGGGATAAGGAAAGGGATTCCAAGCAAAAATTGAAAACAAACCCAAAATCTAGCACTAGAACAGTAAAATCGCCGTAGCCCACCGCGATACATCCACCCCGCCGGAAACCACACCCCGCCAACCAAGAGGTTACTGAAGCAAACACATAGTATAGGGTTAGCTAGCCTTCTCTGTGATGAGGTTTGGCTCGCCGATTTCAGAGGGCCGCCATAATATGTTAATGGTTGCTTCTACACTACTAATTAAGGAAGATTGCAGAGAAGCTTTTGAAATTGGGCCTGCAAAAGGAGTTGAGTTTACATACGCCTAACGGTTGCTCATCCATGCACATTACTACCAATTTTTTTATTTTTTATTTTTCTGTTTTGAACTGCAGTAACCAATTGCGTGATCACACGGCACGAGGATGGTCCTTTTATTTAATGCATCATTCTTACCCTAGGGTACGACGAGCAAATGTTTGTTCCATTGCCAGGCTAGCTTGGTCCGGCCCACACAGGAAGTACTATGTAGACCACAATTTCACGTCAACCCCATGCACTTTCTCTGACTTGATTGCACTTTCTCTGACCACAATTTCACGTCAACCCCATTCACCGTGGCATGTAGTAATTAACTACTATGCGTGTGCGAAGTAAATCTATTCTAATATTTAAAGAGAGAACACCAAAAAAAAACTCGGCACAAATCAAATAACCTCTGCACAAACAACTGAACCAGAAGGTAAAACCACACCCACACAACCCCACGTAAAAGCAGTAGCAGTTATACTACTTTGCAAACTGCACTTCGTAGAGCTGTTTTCTTCCTCAGAGGAACTGTTTTGGGCCTTTGGCTGCCAAAAGCTGACGATTCAAGCAAGAAGAATCACATCAATTACTTTTGACCGTTTGTTGTGCATATTTAATCAGAATTTGACGTGCACACGTTTTGCGCGTATCCCGACCTCTAGTAAATCTATGAAGATACAATGATGTGTGTTACTAATAATTGACGATAATTTTTTATACTTCAGTTTTTTGTCAAAATGTTTAAAAACTGTTTAAAATTTTTTATCCCTGTCTTAGATTTTTTTTATCAAACCCAAAAATTTAAAGGTTAAAAGGTTATCAAAATGTTTTACTTAGAGGTGGCAAATGGACGGGTTTGGACGGGTTAAAACGGGTCGCGGGTCAAATATGGGCGGGTCAAATATGGGTCAAATAGTACACGGGTTGAAACGGGTCGGGTCGAATATAGGTCAAGTCAAACCCAAACCCGCCCGACCCGACCCGTTTTTCCGTTTTTTTTTTTTTTTCCCCTTCTTTTCTTTTCTCCCCTTTCTTTTCTCTTTTTTTTTTCTTTTTCTTTTCTCCCCTTCCTTTTCTCTTCCCCCGCCCCCGTTTCCCTTCCTTCTCTATTGTCTTCCCCCGATATAGGTTGAAATACTGAGTCTACTTTACTTAGCAGTAATTATAGCATTATACAAGTGAGTTTTGATTAAAAAGTAGGGAGTGGCTTTTTTTTTTTGGTCTTTATTCAAATTGTTTTTGCATTTGTTAATTTTGCGTTAAACTTTTGGTTCATTTCGACGAGAGAAACCAAAAAGTATAATTTTTTTTTATCGAAATCCTTATTTCTTTGAAAGAGACATTTTTTGCTTATTTTTTTGTTCGTATTCAAATTTTTTTGTTTTGCGTCAAACTTTTGTAATTTATTGATTTGTCTCGACGAGAGGAATTGAAAAAGTAAAATTTTTTGATTGAAACTTATAATTTTTTGAATAAAGACAAAAATAAGTCAATAAGACAACTTTTTTTACTTATCTTTGTCTTTTTTAAAAAATTTAGAATTTCGATCAAAATTTCTTACTTTTCCGATTTCTCTCACCGAGGTAAATCAATAAGTCCCAAAAGTTTGATGCAAAATTAACAAATGCAATTTTTTTTTGAATAATGACCAAAAAAAAAGTTACTGCGCGACTTTTCAATCCAAATCACCCCTAAATGTGATTGCCTGTGTGATTTGTAGTAAAAGTTTTGCTGGATCTATTTCGTTTGAAAAAAAAAAAAAAGTTTGGCTTGTAAAAGTGTGGACCCCATTTTCTAAGAAAATTTGAAAATTCCTTTTTCCTGGGAGTAATAAAAGATCGAGAGGGAGAGAGTACGGGAAATGCCCTGCCTTTCTGTTCGTGGGCCGAACTACGTGAAAGCCTATCAATTTTGCTATGGGTCTTAGTTTCAACCCATATTGAACCCATTTTTAACCCACCTAAACCCATGTAAATATGAACCCATATCAACCCATTATGTAATATGGACGGGTTGGGTTGGATTATAAATGGACGGATTGGGCGGGTCAAACAAATATGGGTTAGGATTGCCACCTCTAGTTTTACTCGTAAAAGTTTAGTAAACGACGGGTTTTTTTTTTAATCATCACATCCTCAGTTTTTACCAAAGCTACACAACCTCAGATTTCACATACTACCCAAAACAAGAGAGAGAGAGAGAGAGAGAGAGAGAGAGAGAGAGAGAGAGAGAGAGAGAGAGAGAGAGAGAGAGAGTACCAGAAAAGTATTGAAGTACAATTAAAACCTATACCAAGAGGGAATTGCAAAAGTATTTGCAGTACCTGTTTAGTTAGATTTGTGTGAAACCTACCGATGCTCTGGACTATCAATGAAGGAAACATGGTAATATGCACATAAATTGATTTGGGTCTCTAAGTCTGCCCTCTCTGATGCCATTTGACTTTGATTTGGGGGTATTGTTCTACAACAAAACGTTCCTGTAGCTCCTCGGTTCTTGGAGGTTTAGGGAGGCCACTGTTTCAGTGGTATTTTGAGAACAACCACTTTGTGCATATATTGCCAAAGGTTAGGTCTGTCTCCAATTATCCCCGCCCATACCCCCAATGATTGGAGACTAGATGGGTTATGTTACGTTGTTGTATTGATTATCGATCTCTTGGACGGATGAGCTTTTGGCAACCATGGATTTTCGAGATTTGCTATACAGAAAGGAGAGGAAATAACTGATCAGGAATCAGGATCATAGGTGTAAAAGTTGTAACTGCACGTCGTGTATAAACGTATGGGCACTGTGTTTAGTTATTTTACTTTTCTGATCTTACAATTAATAGGTGTGTAGGTTACTTGTAAAGTAAATTCTTTATTTTGTTTGTGGCAATTTGGGGAGAGAAAATGGGCACCGGATCCCCTGTCCAAATTTCCCTATCCCACTCCCCTGTCTCAGTTCTTTCCTTGCACCACGTATCCACTCATTCTTCCCCTCTAACAGCGTTACTTACCCATTAAACTCCCCTCTTTACTCCCTTTCCTATTCCCTTTTACTTTCCCACTTCTGGTGCGAAAAATTGTGGAGACAAAAAGGTTTTGTCTCTTTTTGTTTCTTTTACAGCCAGTTTGGATGCGGGGAAAAATTAAGTGTTCCAAATTTCTATTCGTTTGAACCGGTGAAAAGATTTTAGTTTTCTAATCATTTTATCCTAAATGGTCATAATTAAATTTTGACTCTGGAGTTCCGTTGATTAACCCTAAGAAAGTCGTAGAATCAAATATCTCTTAACGAGAGCCCACTACAAGAAAAAACACCATTCCCGACTAACGGTTTAGTCGGCAATTGTAGGCATTTTAGTCGGCAAAAGCCTTCCCCGACTAAAAATTTTGGTCGGCACATTAGTCGGTGGAAGAGGGTCGGCAAAGGTTGTTGCCGACTAAAAAAAGTTTAGTCGGCTAAAGTATACTATTTGCCGACTAATGTTTTAGTCGGCGAATGTGCTATTATTGGCCGACTAATTGTTTAGTCGGGGAATGTGTTTCCTATTGGCCGACTAATTATTTAGTCGGGGAATGTGTCACCTATTTACCGACTAATTATTTAGTCGGGGAATGTGTTTTAATTATCACCGACTAACAGTTTAGTCGGTAAATGCCTTTTCGAATCAACTAATTTGTAGCCTATTGGCGACTAAACTTTAGTCGGGAAATGCTCCGTACAAATTTTCTACAAATTTTTTCCACATTATTATTCCCTGTAAATTTCAACCAACAATCATTACATCCACAAAATTGCCAACCTAATGCAATTAATACAAAATAAAAATTCCAAGAAATAAATACAAACTTTCATAAATAGAGAGCCACCAAATAGTTAAAAAACTTGTATCCAAATTCCTAGAGTGCAAAATAACAACACGTCCACCACGGGGGAAAATAAAAAAAAAATCCAAACTTAATAACAAAATGTATACAAACCTCGTGGACTGCAAAATACTAAATAGTTCAACTTCAACAAACGGATAACCAAAAAAAATCCAAGCACGTCCACAGCCAAAATCCAACTTCAATCTTCGTAGTCAATAACCAACATCCTGCGCGATACTCCATTATAACGCCGTCCCTGTAAAAAACCAAAAAAAAGAACAATCTATCATTAGTATTTATGAACTAATGTATCCCATTTGCACAAAAGCATGAACATGGTAAATATTTACTAATTAGAAGCCAGAATGAAAAATTATCTTGACATAATTATGCATATAGAAATACCTATAAGATTAGAGCTAGCCACACAACCTACAACATGGATAATGCAGCAGTAAAAAAGAAGGGTTAAATATCTACTTCCTCCTCCAACTATTCCAATTTTAGTTACTGAAGACCTTTGTTAAAATGAAGAGGAAATTGAGTCATTGATGAACTTTGTACAAAAGCTAAGTGGAGAGGTGCATCAATTGTCCACGTAGGTACCGACTAGACCAAAAACCCAGTGATTTTCAGAAAACAGATTTTAGGCCAACAAGATTGCAATGGAGCCCTATGTTTGGTAAAAGAAGTTATCTTCTTGTTTTTCGCTAACAAGATTGCAATAGCTTCTTAAAATGAAAGACAAAATGATAGCTCTCAGTTAAATAGTTAAGAATTACATTTTCACCTATGTTTTGCCAGATCTGGTAAATGTATTTGAAGTGTTCCTTCCACAACTTCTGTTGTATCCCAACCCGTCAGACCCGTTGAATGGGGAGGCTGCTGCTCTCATGATGCGTGACCGAACTGCTTATGAGCAAAGAGTTAAAGGTACGGAGGTTTAACCTACTTAAACTTATATGCTCTCAAGTTTCAATCTTTCAATGCTAATGTGACTAGGATGAAAATCCCCCACTCCAAGTATAGCTATCTCTCAGAAGGTTTTGGCTGTTTAGGTGCAGGATGCAGCCCTTAAAGTCATGTATTTGTGAAATGATGTTTAACATATAGTTGAAGCTCTATGTGTCTAGTTTCCAACAAAGAAAGCGGAATGTGATTTCGAGTTTTCTAGGCAGAGTTATAGCCGTTTCCGTGAAGTGCCAGACACCAATGCAAGCCGTTTCCGTGAAGTGCCAGACACCAATGCAAGTTAAACAGGCAAATGTGATCCCACCCAATTCACTATTCAGACCAAGTGTAGATAGCAAAGACATGGACCAGAGTACATCCAAGGAATTCCAAGACAGCTCCCTGTTGATTTTGATAAGACCTCTTAGCCCTCCAAAGCGATGGAGTTGAAAAGAGGCAGCAAGAGATGAAACAAAAACCAATCTGATATAATGTCTAGAGACACGACAAACCCCTTAACCCTCTAGAGAAAAGGAGTTGATAAAGGGAAAGTGAATGCAATTCATTAGCAACTTGCCAACATGTACTTTCCAGATTTCTGAAATTGGAGCTGTCCCAGAAAAGAAATAAGGCTCTAACAGTTGGAAGGTTAACCACATGAGTCTAAGTCAATAGAATTCTTTACTTCCATACCTCACATAATTAGAATGTTGTTTCTATGAAGGCAAGTAAATAAGTTCATGTCTAATCGTTTGCAAGAGCAAAAGAGTATCATATATACATGAATAGTCTACACCGTGTATGTTCCGAAAAGCCTATGAATGACAACAAAATCATTGACATAGTTCCATTAAAAGACAGTTAGTTTGTCTTGACTCAGTAGTATTTCTGAAATAAACTAACACCCTAACACAATCATCAGTAAATCCTTCACCTTTAGCCGGGAAATACTTGTGAGAATTTTTGCTCTTCCCAATTAGAGTATGTAGATTTAACTGAGAATGTGACATCATTGTTGTTTAATGTTCTTAGCCAACTTGTGTATCATTAGTGCTTGTGATCTTTGCATAAAATCACTGCATGGGAGAACCTTTAGAAGGCAAAAGCCGAGGCAGCGATAAGGGAACTAGAGGTTTGTTAAAATCTTTCCCAATAGTATGTGTTATGCAGTTCTAGATTCTATGGAGAAGTGTCATATTATTTTTCCATCATATGCACATAACATTCCAAATTACTTGCGTTTCCTATGAATATATTCTGATGGTAAATAGTATTCTGATAGATTTGTGTTTCCTATGAATGTCCAATGAATTAAGAAATATAACGTAGGAAGACAATGAAGTGTAAACATCACAAAAACACATTCTGAAACCAAATTCAGCACATGTAAACATGTAAACACAAGACTAAAAACATGGGAACACGTCGTAGAGAGAGAGAGAGAGAGAGAGGGAGAGGGAGAGGTGGCGGAGAACCCTAGATTCAAGCCAGGCAGCTCTGCAATTGATAGATGGTTGTGAATTTAAGAAGCGAGATTGCTGGCCATGGCGTCAATCAGAACCCATAGCGCGGAGAGAGAGACAGAGAGAGAGAGAGAGAGAGAGAGAGAGAGAGAGAGAGAGAGAGAGAGAGAGAGAGAGAGACCTAAGTTGCCCAGTAGGCGGCGTGTATTTTTGGAGGAAGCGAAGTGACGAAGAGAAGAGAAGAGAAGGGGACCTGTACTTTAGGGATAGAGTTTAGATCTAGTGTACACTACACCGTATTTTCACTTGGGAAAAATAAATTGCCGACTAAAAATTAGTCGGGAATTACAAAAATCCCGCCACCTTTTTCCGCGAAAATTTCAATTACCGCTTAAAAATTTATATTCCCCGTCTAAATTTACATTTAGTTTAGTCGGCAAATTTCTAATTTTAGATTTTGGGGAAAATATTTGGTGGGCTCTAATTGCTGGATAATAAAATTATATTTTTTGTCCGATCAAATGTCTAACAATACACGATTAACTTCATGTTAGTACAAATTAATCTAATTTATATTGGGTAAAAGATAGACGGTTCGGATAGCAAAAAAAAGACCTCAATGTCGGCAACCACATGATCGGAACACATTCGGTGCTTTTAATTAGAGGTTTGAAAGGTAGTTACAGACTCATTTTTTCGAATGTTCGATCTAAACCATTACGATTTAAGATCTTATCAAATTTATCATTCTCCCCTAAATAGGTGATAATTGGATGTCGAAAACCACGTGATCGGAACACATTCGGTACTTCCAAAGGCGTTAAAGTCCTATAATGCATCACTCGAGGGCTGCCCGAGCTATTTTTTGAAAATCGAAACTGTCTACCTTTTATGTGGGAGTGATTATATCACTCGTGCAAAAAATGAAGTAAATTGGTTATTATTATATACTTGATCGCACATAACAAAAAAATTCATATTAATGAATCTACATCTCGATGAAAGGGCTTCCAAAACCCGATAGACCCAAAAATTTGCGAGAGTGATTAAAACACCAAGAACAACAAAATGATCGGTATGGATCGTCATAAATTTGTCGTGATTATGTGGCTAGAGTCCATTAGACTATAGCAGAATACTTTGATTTAGAACCAAGTAAGTTCACTGTATAGATTGTAAAGGTAACTGCTAAGTCATTTTTTATAATAATCGATCTGAATCGTTAGGATTTCACGTCTTACTTATTATAGCATTGTCACTAAAATCGGAGATCATTTGGTAATGGCGACCACATTATCGAAAGACATTTAATGCGTTCTAAGACATTTAACTGTTATAGTGAACTAACCGAGCCCCGCTTGAGGTATTTTTTCACGATCGAAATCATCTATCTTTGATGTAATACGAATTTAAACATTCGTATCAAGAATGAAGTTAACCGCATATGGATAGGCACTTAATCGGACAACAAAATTCTTTACATTTAAGAATTTATGTGCTGATAAATGGGCTTTCTTGGCCCGATCGAGCCAAAATTTTACGAGAATCTTATGATTAAGAAGGAAAAAAAATGAGCGGTAGTGATCGGAAAGGTTGCATCGTGATCAATGTCGTTGGAACAAATATTTCCTTTCTTTGAAATTTTTAAAAAGGGGGAAAAGTTGATATTCCATGACTAAATCTATTAGTTGGGAAATGTATTTGATTTTTTAATTCGGATTAAATGATATTACCCGACTAAAATAAATTTGGTCGGAAAATGTAATTTCGTTAACTATTTTATTAAATTTGAAAAAATGATATTTCACGACTAAATTTAATTTTAGTCGGCAAATAATTAAATTACCGACTAAATTTAGTTTAGTCGGAATTAATTTTATATTTTATTAAATTCAAAAAATGATATTTCACGACTACATTTAATTTTAGTCGGCAAATAATTAAATTACCGACTAAAATTAGTTTAGTCGGAATTAATTTTATATTTTATTAAATTCGAAAAATGATATTTCACGACTAAATTTAATTTTAGTCGGCAAATAATTAAATTACGGGCTCGGGCCGGGCGGGCTAGCCCGGCCCGTAGTTTGTAATGGGCGGGCTCGGGCCTATGAATTTTTACTCGGCCCGGCCCGTGAGCCCGCCCTTGGTACCCGCCCAAAAGCTTGCCAACGGGCCCGCCTATTTGCCCAAAATCCCACAAAACCCTTTCTGTTTTTCCCTGGTTTAGTTTTGCCCAAGGAAATTTAAGCCCGCCCGTCGGCCCGCCAATTGGGCTAGCCCGTGGGCCGGGCTTGGGATTCAATTTATGGTAGGTAGCCCGGCCCGCCCAGCCCGCCAAAAAGAAAAAGCCCGGTCGGCTCGGCCCGTGGGCGGGCTTGGGTAGCGACTTGGCGGGCTGGGCCGGCCCGGCCCGGCCCGATGATGACCCTTAGTTTCAGGGCACTCTTAGGGTGCTCATTGAAAGGCCTTAGAGCCAAAAATCCATTATGACCATTTAAGATAAAATGATCAGAAAAATAAGATATTCGCACCGGTTCAAACAGATTAAAATTGGAACACTTAATTTTTTAACTATATTTTTTAATATATAAACGGTGTAAAAAAAATAAGTGTTCCAATTTTCAATCCGTTTGAACCGGTGTGAATATCTTATTTTTCTGATCATTTTATGTTAAATGGTCATAATGGATTTTTGGTTCTAAGGTCTTTCAATGAGCATCCTAAGAGAGCGTTGAAACTAAATAAGGAGTCTTCGGATGCTCGTTGAAAGGCCTTAGAGCAAAAAATTCATTACGACCATTTAGGATAAAATGATCAAAAAAATAAGATCTTCGCACCGGTTCAACCGGATTGAAAATTGAAGCACTTAATTTTTTAATCATATTTTTCCATTAGTTTCGTTAACGGTGTTAACGATTTTACCAATTTGGAACGTAAAACAAACTACATGGACGAAATTGGAGCACTTTAAAACTGGAGGACGAAAGTGAGACAACTGTAAAACTACAGGGACTACTACGAAAATTTGCCCTTAATTTAATTCTAATAGTAAGTTAGGCTATGCGAAGTGAATCTCGTCCGAATAAACGTGTGAAGTAAGTTAGGCTATGTGAAGTGAATTTGGTCCAAATAAACGTGCGAATCCTGATTTAATTTTATAAATACGATGAGATATTTGAGTTAGATCTGACACACGGAGCCAGTTACGAGATGTTGGGATTTTTCCTTAAAAATCGGATATATATCACTGCAATGACCATTGTATTTTATTTAGTCTATGTTGAAATTTTTTGATTTTTCATAGACTAGAATTCGGACGCGTTCGAACAACTATAACTCAAGCAATTGTACATACCCACGAATCGGTAATGAGTCCATATGGGTCGGGCTCTATAATAGAGTTCCAACTCCCTCTTGTTTTTTTGGCAACAGAGTTCCAATTCTTCTCTTTAGAGAAAGATTGTCAGGTGAGGTTCAAGTGAAGAAAGCTTAGTATGTTGAAATAAATCCCACGTCGAGGAAGTAAGAGAAAGACGACTGCAAAGGTTGGTATAAAAAAGGCAGTCAGTTTCATTGTAACTCATACCTTTCTCGGCCTTTTGGCTAAGATCAATTTAATATCTGATAGACTGATACGTGGGTTATCGATTCACATGATATTAAATTAATTTTTTCTAAGGGAGAGTCCATCATAGTAGCTTGTTGTTGGGCTGTTGAGCGTTACCTTGGCTTTGCACTATAACCTAGGCCTGGCGCACCCCACCAATTCTAGTTCTAATTTTTGTGTTCATAGGACCAATGCTATGCTAGCCGTTGGTCTAAGCTTGAAAAAAATCTTCAGAAGTAGAAATCTAAAAGCAGAGCAACCTTGCTCTAGAACAGTGTAAATTCTGCCTGCTTCATCAGGCAGTGCTTGATGGCTGGTGGGCAAATGAGAACGTGCGATCCTGAGCGGAAAACATTTTTATTGCAATAGTCCTGGACGAAAATTTGGTGATGTTGAAAAGCTGAATAATAAAATTTGGCTTCAGCCGCCATGGAGAATTTGTTTCAATTGTGCATTGTCATCTTTAAATCTGAAAACTTTGAAGCACGGGCGCGGCGGTACGCCAAAGTATCAAAGTAAACTGTTACGGATACGACTTGAGTACATCTTCAATCTATACATTACTACTTTTACTAGCAATTAACTAATAAACTTCATAGTATCTATCTAAAGAAAAAGCAAAAATCAGGGGTGCGTGCTTCATCTTCACTGGGTATGTTTTTTGCCGTAATGGACGACACGTACCCGTTTTGTTCCAGTATGATATGAGCACCAGTTACGCTAAGGGTAACCTACCCGTGCTTCATTGTCTTCAGCCTATAGATCAGCATTTTTTTCTGGATTTTCAAGAACCAATTGTCTTGCACAGAAGAAGAATTTCTGACTTTAACATCTAGCCAAAAAGTTCACAAAATGAGCAAGAATTTCTGATTCGGGCAATAGACAGAGGTGGAAGGTGCCTTAGTGACCCCCTCTCTCCCTCTCTCTCTCTCTCTCTCTCTCTCTCTCTCTCATGCAGAAGGTTGTTAGAAGTTTACAAGAAAATCGGTAATGAGTCCATTTGGGTCGGGCTCCATAATAGAGTTGCAACTCGATCCTTTTTATTTGGTAACAGAGTTCCAACTCTTCTCTTTAGAGCGAGATTGTCGGGTTCGGTTCAAGTGAAGAAAGCTTAGAATTTTGAAATAAATCCCACATCGAGGAAGTAAGAGGAAGACAGCGAAGGGGAGGTATAAAAAAGGCAGCCAGTTTCATTGCATCTCATACCTTTCTCGGCCTTTTGGCTAAGATCAAGTGTAGTATCTGTTCTTATCAGTTTAATATCTAATAATACGTGAGCCATTGGCTCACATGATATTAAATTAATTTTTTGAGGGGGAGAGTCCATCACAGTAGCTTGCTACTGGGCCTCTCGAGCGTTGCCTTGGCTTTGCACTACAGCCTAGGTCTGGTGCACCCCACCAATTCTAGTTCTAACCTTTGTGCTCATAGGACCAATGCTTGTTTTGACCATTGGTCTAAGCTTTGAAAAAGCCTCAGAAGTATAAATCTAAAAGCAGAGCAACAGTGTAAGTTCTGCCTACTTCATCAGGCAGTGCTTGGGTGGCTGGTGTGCGAAAGATAACTTGGGCCAAAAAAATTTGATGTCGTTCTATGTTGTTATTGAAGCATCCTCAATGGATCCAATTCCATCGTTGGTACGAATAAATCAGTATGAGTTTTTCGGGCACTTGATAACTAAATATTGAAACACATTGGTCTCGGATCGTTGAATTTCTATGCAATTGAGATGAAAAAATGCTTATTGAAATTCTTCTACTATTGGCCCAGACATGGCTGGTTTAGTTAGGCCACTGTTTAGAGTAATTCAAGATGAACACATTGAGTACCTTTTCCTTCACAAGATCACTGGCCTTTTACATGACTATTGATACTATGGCAACAAAAACTTAAATGAAAAATTTGGCAGGAGAGCATTGGCGTATGAAATCGATGAATCATATGTGAGATCGTTGTATACAAGAAGTAAATTGGTAATCTTTTTATTTGCTTGGAAAAAATATATGAGGATCGAACCTTTTGCAGATGATTTTTGGCTCTTTTTAAACTTCTTTTTGTATGTATGCTCAAATCGAGGTTTTACATATTCCGAGGTACCAAAAAAAAGAATGGAGGTTTTACAACTTCCACTGTAGTTAGAAGTCAAGTGACTCAAGTCAGTTGGTGGACAATATTTGCAAGGTCTTACTAATTCTATTGCTACAAGGATCATATTCCTCTAAAAAGAAGGCTTTCGCTACCGACACCGAGTGCTAAAATGCCTTCTGCAACATTGAACAGACAAACGGGTGCGAAATGCCTTCTCCATCGAAGACGGGTAACAGCTGCGCCAAATCGTCTGGATGATATCCGCGCGAGTGAAGAAAGCCAACGGTTGTTCTGTTTGCTGTTAGTCCCACATTGAGGAAGTTACAGAAAGAGGACTGCCAAGTTGCGGTTTAAAAGGGGTAGCCAATTACAATACAAAATCATTCATTTCTTGGCCTTTTGGCTAAGATCAAGTGTAGTATTTGTTCTTATCGATTTAATATCTGATGATATGTGGGTCATCAGCTCATATGGTATTAAATTAATATATTGAGGGGGAAAGTCTATCACAGTAGCTTGCTTTTAGGGCTCTCGAGCGTTGCCTTGGCTTTGCTCTACAGCCTTGGCTCGGCGCACCCCACCAATTCTTGCATTAATAGTACAAATGATCGTTATGTTAGCCACAGAGTTAAGCTTGAAAAAATGTTTCAGAATCGGAAATCTATATGCACAGCAATACCTTATTTTGTTTGTATCACTTGCCTTAGTGAATCCAATCCCGTCTTTGGAATGAATAAAGCAGTATAAGATTTCGGGCACTTGAATAAATCAGTATTGACGCACATAGTACTCAAAGTGTTGAATTTCTAAAAATTTGAATGCACTGGCAAAAAGCTGAGCCATGGCTAGTTTAGTAAGGCCAATGTTAGATTAATGCAAGATGAACAACTTGAGTACTTTGATCCTCCAGAAGATCATAGCACAAGAGATCATATAAAAGAAGTACATTTGTAATTTCTTTTGTTTGTTTGGAAAATTTGAAAGGGTTGAACTTTTTACAGATGTTTTTTTTTCTCCTTTTAAGCTTCTTTCAGTAGCTGCACTGAAATGGAACTTTCATCTAGTTAGAAGTGAAGTAAGCTATAGGACAATAGATGCATCGTGGAGCCAAGTCAATCCCATGTTTCACAAGGCATTGAGCGATTCTTCTATTACATTATGCATCGGAACTGCCCTGATCAATACCTGCTTGGAATGACTAAAAAAAATCGCGAAGCAGCATCGGCTTTACAATGTGCTGTAGATATCAATCTGCTTTTTTTCGGTAAAGGTACTTTTTCATTTATCAGCCCAAACAAATCTCAGAACAATCTAGAAAAGTATACAACTCACTCCAAAAGGTCATGCAAGACCCAATCAGAGAAAAGACAAACAGAGCCAAAACAAAAAGGCTCAGAAACCTCTAAACATAACTATGTAAAACTGTTCGCGCGCGAAGTGGCTCAAAGGATTGAGCGGGCGTGCCAGGACTTGTCACGTCCAACGTGAAGGACTGGGCGTCCCTGTTCTGACTTCTAGATCTGAGAGGGCGAGAGTGCTGCAACCTAAGGGCTGGATTGCAGTGAAGGTCCGTGGTTTTGCCTCTTCGTGCGAGGACTTAATAATTTCCTAACCGTGTAGGAAAGAAAGTAACAACGTATAATTACTTTATTATATCGTAATAATAAAGTAGGGGATGTAAGAGAGATATGAATAACTTTATTATGTTTCGTAATAATAAAGTTGGTGTACAAGAGAGATAGAAACTCAAACTACTTGGTGAAGTAATTGAGTGAATGTGAGAAAATAGAGATAATTGCTTCGCTGGGAAGGTTTTGGTTTTTAAACGTTGAGCTTGATTGGTGTGTGAACCATTTTTTCTTCTTGCAAACTTGTATTTATAGACAAATGCTGTGCTGGTCCAGATCTGAACTGATTTTCCCGCCTTCACCATGAGTTGACAAGTGTCCCGAGTTGGCTCCAGATGTTGCCAAGTGTCCGTAATAACTACCCACTAATATGTTTAATGGGATCATGGGTGGTTATTAGGGGTAAACACTTTTTACCCATGGGTTAACTCTTGATCGCGGACAGTTGATGGAAGTTAGTGGGCTTCTCCCACTTCCTTGTTTTGTGGACTCCTGAGAGTAATGTGCCATTTGACCTATTCAAATGGCCATGTGCTGAAAATCCCCACCAATTCCTCCTCACTCCCGTAGGATCTTTACAAGATAAAATCATGGGCCTCTTGGATAATAGAAAAGGCCTATTTACTTGCCTTATTGGGCCTCGCACAGTCATGGCCCCAATAACAAATAACTTTGGGCCTATGACTGGATCAAATTCGACTGGGCCTCATCCTAAATTTTACCAAACATGGCCCAAAATCCACAAACTCAATCTCTAGGCCGAAATAAATCAATTGGGCCAGACCCACGCTACTTTGGCCCATTAATTTTGATCCAATAACTCTTCAATTCATGACCCAATTTAATTGAATTTCAATTAAATAGCCGTTCAACGCTAGCTTAGGACTTAGTGCAAAAAATGGGTGTAAACAAAAACAAAATAACCAAAGCTAAAGGATCCATTGGGGAAATATTCCACTCCCTGCAAATCGCCCTGTTTTCCTGCGTGTCTTTCACATTCCTCCAAGACAGCATAGCATCTCAAATGGAATTACAGATTTTAGCACTAGCAAAACCAGAGTCCATACTTCTCTGTTGGGAAAATTCGAGCATTTCGTTCTTTCCATATACCATAAACTGCAGCAGATAGAGATAGCTTATGCACACTTTTCCTCAGGCAATTCCCCTTAGGGTGCAGATTAAACCAAATCATCTCGTCATCCCATTGCATAGGGTACCTACGCACTTGATTTTTCAGCACACTTTTCCTCAGGCAATTCCCCTTAGAGTGCAGATTAAACCAAATCATCTCGTCATCCCATTGCATAGAGTACCTACGCATCTCGTCATCCCATTGCATAGGGTACCTACGCACTTGATTTTTCCTCAACATATCTGCCTAGATAGCACTAGAGTAAGGACAATAAAAAAACAGGTAGTTGTGAGACTCCACATTACCACTATTGCACAACACACGTGAAGCTTCAGCAACTACACCCCAAACCAGCAATCTGTCCATAGAACTCAAACGATGTTGCATAGCCAACCACAAAATAAATGCCCACCTAAGCACGTGTTTTTTTGCCTCTGCTTGGTGGTAATGAGCAAGAATTTCGACAAACAAACAAGTGTGGAAGGCCCCTGAAACAGGGAGATTTTTATGATCACAAGGTATCATGCAATTTTGTTATACGGATATACCGAAAAGCTACGGACCACATTGGGACTAATACTGCACCGACAGCCATGCGGGTCCCACTCCGGGTCCCACACAGAAAATCTGAGCCGTTCAATAATTAAAAAAAAAAAAAAAGAGCGGGCTCATGAAAAATCAGCTTAATTTTCCCATGTGGTTGGTGGCTGTAGAAGGGTCCAGTTATACAGAGAAGACAAGCTTATGCCTAAAACCATACGGTTCATCAGTTACATTACTCATCCATAAAGTTAGAAGCATCATCTGCCTCCTCAGAGAAGGGACCTTGGGACAGAAGACGAGTGCGAAGACGCGTTCTCCATAGAAGACGACAATGCAAAATCGTCAAACCCTTTGCGCTGAGCAAACGTTAGACCCGCGGCAGAAATACCCATTAGTTTCAACTCTGGTAGAGGAATATCTCCCTCCAAATACTCCACAACTTGCCTCATATTCGGCCTGGCGGCCGGCTCAGAGTCAGAACACATCAAACCCAGCTTCAAAACCAACTCCACTTCCTCCACTACATACTCACTCCCCAATTTAGGATCAATGGTTCGCAAAACTTCCCCTCTCCTCCAAAAGGAAAACACCCAATCCACCAAAACCAAGTCCTCTGCTGCTGCTCGTGGCTCGATGGGCCTCCTCCCACAAACCACCTCAAGCAAAAAGGCACCGAAAGCATACACATCGGTGCTCGTTGTGGCCTTTCCGGTTCTAGTGTGCTCTGGTGCAAGATACCCAAGTGTTCCAGCCACATAAGTGGTTTGTGGATTGGTTCCATGATCAGACAATCTAGCTAGTCCAAAATCGCACAATCTCCCATTCAATTCGCTGTCCAACAACACATTACTCGCCTTGACATCTCTATGCACAACAACTTGCTCCCACTCTTTGTGTAAATAGAAAAGGCCCGACGCCACCCCCTTGATGACTCGAAATCTTTGCTGCCAATTGAGGGTACAACTCGGCTGGTCGTAGAGCAATTTATCTAGACTTCCATTAGGCATGTAATCATAGACCAAAAGGAGCTCCCCTTTTCGGCGACAATAACCCAAGAGTTGAACTAAATTCCGGTGGCGCAAACGTCCAATACTAACAATTTCCGCCACGAATTCCTTCATTCCTTGCACAGATTCATGTGATAACCTCTTCACTGCAACCTCAATTTTTGAAGTAGGTAGTACTCCTCTATAAACCCGACCAAATCCCCCACTACCCAAGAGCCCCTTTTCCTTAAACCCTTTGGTGGCAATGTACAAGTCCTTGTACTTGAATCTATGAGGCCCATAGTCAAGTTCCCAATCTTCAAGCACTTCAGCAAACTTCCTCTTCCTTCTAACGTAATAAACTACCCCTGAAAGCACTCCAAACACCAAAAATAAACTTAAAGGCAACCCAATTGTCAGAAGCCTAGAAACTTTCTTGGGTCCGATGCGAGGAAGTTTAGGGAGTTGAGAGAAATCAAACCCATCAGCCAATCCATTAATCTTAAAGCTCCAAGCCAAGATATAATGGCAAGTTGGGACTGAACCAGTAGAGGAAGAGAACCCAACATACATAGTTTGGTTCAAGATCGGGGATAGATCCTTAGAAAGAGTCAATAGAGGCGTGCTTGGCTTGGGCAAATGAACCGGAGCCATAGTAACATTCATTTCCTTCTTTCCCCCATCGTATTCAACCCAAACTTGCATCGCCTTACCGCTGATCAGACTCAAATTCTGAAATATCCCATTTGAATAGTACCCAGCTGGCTTGGACGCAACAGAGTCCAGCCCATTAATGTCAATGCCAACATGGTTATCATTTATATCTTGAAACTCGCTACTGTATATAGTATCAAGCTCTACCGCAACCACGTGGTTGGTTGATTTCCCGTTATTGGTTTCATTGAAGAGGCCCAACCAATGGCTGGGGAGGGCACCGGGGAGGCCCGGGGCGGGGGCCACTACGAAGACGATGCCGTGGCCGGAGAGGGTGGGGTAATTGGCGATTATGGAGAAGATGAAGGAGGTGGAGAAGGAGGAAACAGAGGCGGGTTTGAAGGGGAATGGTGTGGGGAAAAAGGCGTGGCCGTTTTCTTGGCGGGTGCCGTTGGTGAGGGCTAGGAGACCTGAGGGTGTGAACTCGGCTATGCCGTCGAGGGTGAGGTTTCGTGAGGCGGCTTTGAAGTTGTTGAAGGTGAAGCTGAGGTGGTCTTTGGCGGGTGTGGAGGGGAGAAGAGCGAGGAGGAGGAGGAGGAGGAGGAGGTGGTGAGGAGAGAGAGAAAAAAGAGGAGTGAGAAACATGGCTGTGGAATGATGGGTGTGAGAGTTGAGACCAATGCTTTGACGAAATGCTCCTTTTGTTTCGTCCGATGTAAATCTCCATGGGTATGCCAATTGCATACATACGTAAGGTATCTTGGCTATTGCGTACGTGTTGTTTTGTCCCTTACTAAGGAAAAACACCATTAAAAAAGACCCTTAAAGCAGTGGCGGCTTCAGGAATTTGTGATAGGGTGTTCAGAAATTACCTTAATTCTACTGGCTGGTTATTAACCAGTAATATATGTACAAAATCTCATAAATTAGTATAAATAGTGCGGTCAAAAAACATAACCTTTATTCTAAAAAAATTAACTACGAGACAAAATGAGAACTCAAAAATATATACTACTATTATTTTTGGGAATTGATATTCACACTCCCTTTTTTGTTATCCACACTCCCTTTTTTTCTTTTTGTAAAAAAAAAAACACAAACTTTCAATACTAAAAAACAAAAAAGGGAGTGTGGAAAACAAAAAAGGGAGTGTGGATAACATAAAATGGAGTGTGAATATCAATTCCCTTATTTTTTACAAGAAAATTAGTTTTTTTGAAAGTTGTCGTATTGCATATAGACAGTGTTTCAAGAATGGAGGTGGTAAAATTTTACAATTGTCCTAGACGAGTTCTCATATTTTGTGTTAGCATTTAACCAAGCTTATTAATCTACTAAAACCATTTGGAAAGAAATTGTAACGAGTATGTTGGGGTTGCCCTTCTCGAAAATATGTTGTTCTATAAGATGAGATTTTTTATCGTAATCTTAAATTTGAAGAAATATTATTGAAGTTAACAGGATTTTGCGATGTAGTTAAATTTTTGTAAAGCTTTTGTCCATAATTCTATAATTAAGTTAATTAAACTAAATAAAAATATATATAGTTATTGTCATGAATGCGAAATTAACA
This sequence comes from Rhododendron henanense subsp. lingbaoense, assembly GCA_020567845.1. Lineage (NCBI taxonomy): Eukaryota > Viridiplantae > Streptophyta > Magnoliopsida > Ericales > Ericaceae > Rhododendron > Rhododendron henanense. The sequence goes on along the minus strand of CM036313.1, from coordinate 12,606,642 downwards.
CATTTATATCATCAACAATAAAGATGGAGAGAGAATGCATAGCATAATACTTACCCCTATAGATTCTTCTCTTTCTCTTTCTTTTTTTTATTTTTTCATTATGATTGTGAGCTGTATTTGAGGTAATGTGTTAGGTATTTAAATATGAATTACCTGAATTGATAGGCTATAATTGAGTGGTTAATTAGTTTTGGGTTGAGTGTTCAATTTTTTTTGGGTTAGGTGTTCAAGACTATTACAATTGGGTGTTCATTAACATTTGAGTTGGGTGTTCAAAATAAGGTTAGTCCAAAAATTTTACATGTATTCTCAGCAAAATATTTTATTTTGGGTGTTCAAATGACCATGAAAGCATACATGTAGAGCCACCTCTGCCTTAAAGTTGGTGTGGGCTCACCCACCCACCTAACTCATTTAATTTTATTTTTTTCCCCATCTTTTATTTTTTGATCCTCTTTTTGTTTCCCATCTTGAGCCAGTCCTCATTTCTTTTCTCTCTGTCCTCTTCGTGCAAGGACCATGTGTTTTAAGGGTTTCTTTCATTTTGGAGCCCACCAAAACTGAAATCTCTGCAAAAACAAACACCAATTCTCTGCAATCAACACCAATTCTCTGCAATCTCTAAGTAGTTTCGTCAAAATCACTCTGGCAACAATCTTCTGGATTTGGATTTGGAGTCGAAGAAATGAGAGATTCGCCAAATGGGTGAAATGAATGGACAGAGATTCAACTATCTTTTGGGATAGAGATCCATTCATTCTTTGACGTTTGGTTTGGGAAGGTAAATGTGAACGTGCGGATCTGATTTTATGCGAACTTGAGGCCGGCGACAAGATTGTAAATTTGTAATATACAAAAAGATATACTTGAAGAGCAAGAGGAGAGAGAGAATAGAAACAGATTATAATATACCTTCGATCTTTGAAGAGCAATCCCCTGCTTTTTATTTTATTTTCTTGATTATATTTGCTCATGATATTAGGGGATTATACTTTGAAGTCACTTACATTGTTTTTATTTTTTGATGTTTTGATTTCCTGAGCATTTCCTTTGAAGTGAGTGCTTTGGTTCTATTTGCAGGCAGGAGCAGGGGATGGGGGAGATGAGGAGAGAGAGAATAGAAATAAGGACTAGCTCGAGAAGAAAACAAAAAAGGGGAAATTGCAGAATAGTGGCCCTTGGGGCAAAACGGCAACGTTGGTGAAAAAAAAAATCCTTATCTTTTATTTGCAATCCTATAGAGTAGAAACATGATTATAAGAATCCTAAAGACAAAGTTTGATTATGTCTCTTTAGAATAATTTGATCAGAATAATAAGATCTTCACATCCGTTTAAACGGATTAAAAATTGGAGCACTTAATTTTTTAATCATATTTTTTAATATATAAACGGTCTCAAAAAATTAATTACTCAAATTTTCACTACGTTTGAATCAGTGCAAAGATCTTATTATTCTTATCATATTATTCTAAAGGGTCATAATTAATTTTTATTTATAGGGCTCTCATAATCACATTTCTGCTCCACAGAGTCCTAAATAAAGAGCATATACTTAATATTAGAGCCCTAGAAAATGAATTATGACCCTTTAGAATAATATGATCAAAATAACAAGATCTTTGCACCGATTCAAACAAAGTGAAAATTTGACCACTTAATATATTAAAAAATATGGTTAAAAAATTAAGTGCTCCAATTTTTAATCCGTTTGAATGGGTGTGAAGATCTTATTATTCTGATTATATTATTCTAAAGAGACATAATCAAATTTTGTTTTTAGAATTCTCATAATCACGTTTCTGCTTCATAGGATTGTAAATAGAAGATAAGGATTTTTTTTCCACCAAAACGTTGACGTTTTAGTACTGGGTAGAGGCTGCTGTGCCCATGCAGGCAGCAGAGCCCCCGGGTCCGTCATGGACAAGTTATCAAGGAATTCATGTAAATGTGAACCGGAGGAAAGTAATTCCTTATACATGGAAAGGGCCATGTAAAATGATGAATACTTCCCCACAAAATTAGGGCTTCAAATTGCTGAAAATATCAACATCCTCTCTCTCTCTCAAAAATCGGTACAGCTGGAGTTGAAGGGATGGGTCAGGAATTGAATGGATGGGTCGCAATTTTCCCAGGAGGGTACAGTATTGGGTTCGAGAGAGATCGAGAGAGAGTGTAACATCCTATTAACTTTAGGTGCTTAAATGTTCTTTTTAGAACTTGAGGGAGGTAAGAGTGTAATTACTTTAACTGCATGTGTGTGTTATGCTCTCCTTATAACACCTGTTATCTTTAAAGTTAAAAAAAAGAAAAAAGAAAACCCAAAGCAAGAGGATTCCTATTCTACGTTAGAGAGAGAGAGAGAAAATTGACGAGAGAGAGAGAGAGACGCCGAGAAGGAGAGAAAGAGAGTGGGAGATTGAATTCTTAATCTTGGTAAGTAACTTCTAATCTCTACATATGGTAACAACAATGCTACTCACACAACGATCCAAACACAACTGTTGGGCCCGGAGTGTTCCCATGGATTTGGTTACACAATGCCACTCCTTGCGACCGCTCTAAAAACAGACTTGCGGGTGTGATGTCGAATGCCATAAAAGACTTAATTGAAACCCTTCCTACCACCAATTGGTTTTTGGAGAGATGGTGGAAAAGCGGTCCGACAAGTGGTATCAGAGCCAGAAAGTCATAGGTTCGAGTTGCGGGAGCGTCATCGTGAGGAAGGGATTGTTGGGCTCGGAGTGCCCCCATGGATTTGGTTACATAATGCCACTCCTTGCGACCGCTCTAAAAACAGACTTGCGGGTGCGATGTCGAATGCCATAAAAGACTTAATTGAAACCCTTCCTACCACCAATTGGTTTTAGGAGAGATGGTGGAAAAACGGTCCGACAACAGCAACTTACACAACCTCTCACATACATGTGGGGCCCACACATAGTTGTGTGTGTGGAGCCCACATGGATGTGAGAGATTGTGTTTGGTGTTGTGTTTGGATTGTTGTGTGAGTATCATTTTAATTATGGTAATCAATTTATAGGTTCTTGAATTGGGTTTTGGGTGCCCTAGAAATCTAGTCTGAGCCTCTCCTTGTCTTCTTTTTCTATTGGAAATATATAGAGATTATGCTTGCCGTTAAGAGTTGATTTTTGTCATTAGGTTGTCAAAATGATGAAACATATATTCTTGATTGCTGAAAACTGCTATATAGATGTTGAAATTGCCTCTGTAATTGCTGGAAATCACCGCCAAGTGCAGAAGTGCAGGAATTAGGTGTAGTACGCTGAAAACAGGTTGTATCTGACTAAAATGGATGATTTGTAATTAATTTGGTTAACAGGGGAAGTTAAGAAAAGAAAACGATTCGAGGCAGTGGCTTGATGCCGTTGCTTGCTGTTGCTGTAAATGGTTGTAATTGGCAACCATTTTGGAAAATCATCCTATGTGGGAAGTGATGAATTCATCATGCACTTTAGTTGGGAACAAGCCTAATTGGATAATTTCTTTATTATGTAATGATCTTCTCTAGTGTTTATTTTTTTGATTGTATTGAATCGTGTTCTTGGGGCTAGGTTGGGAGGGTTATGATGCTAGAGTACTTGTCTGTTATGGAGGAATTTGGAAAGAGCAAACTGTTGCATTTCTTCTATAATATGAATATCTCAATGAGTTTACTCATATGTGTGGATTATATGTTAGGTTTGTATCTTTTTTGTTGGAGACCGAGGTGAGTGTTCGATTCATAGATGGTCTTCAATTGAATTGAACTTGTGATATTGAACTAGGACTTTGTGTCGATGAGCAATAACGGCTAATGGCTGGACTTCGTGTCGTGCTCCTGACTTCGTGTCGAATCAATGGCTTTATGCCAAAAATTATGACTTTGTGTCGAGCTAATGACTTTGTGTCGGATAAAAGACTTCGTGTCGATTAATTACCTATGCTTAATTTATGGTGAACTTGGATTTATTGTTTCTATTGAAAAGCATCCATGTCTCATATACACTCCTAGGACTCGTTTTGGGTTCCAGTTTTGCAGGTATAGGTCGGTGTCCACTACAGGTAGCGTTTTTGCGTTTTTGTGACTCGCTCGAGGAGTGCGTGGTTGAGGCCTGTGGGAGTCTTTGTCTTCCGGTCCGTAGATAATTTTTGCCTAGTTTAGTTTTTTTTTTTTTGATAATGGTTGGTATGTTAAGTTTATTTCTTGATAGACTTCCGCTGTAGTTTGTAAATGACAGTTATTTTGAGATGTAAATAAAATGTGGCTGTTGATCTTCAATTTTAGTTATTCTTGGAATTGCCAGTAGCTAGTTGTCGTTGGGTTGTTGTTGCGTGTCGTATCGGGATAGGCTGATGAGGTGCTATTCCGGAACGGGGCGTGACAGATTGTGAGACCCCAAGACTGGGCAATCCCACATCGGCTAATTAGTGAAAGTTCATGTGGTATATAACAGGTTGCGACGGGCTACTGTATAACTTGAGGTTAACCTTTTGAGTCACGTGGTTAGGCGAAAGGTAAAACAGGTCAGCTGGCGCGGGTCGTGACAGGTGGTATCAGAGCCTACACCAACCGGAAGTGTAGGGCGGGTCCCGCGAGGAGACGTGCTTGGGTGGGCCCGACAAGTGAGGAGCTTGAGGTGCTTGGACGGGTACCACATAGGATGAGCTTAAGGTTCTTATCGAGCATGAGACAAGCTTGAGGTGCTTGTTGTGCTTAAGCGGGGACTTGTCCTACATTGTTTGGTGGGTTGTGATGGACCTTGGGGTGCAACGGGGACGTTGCGGTCCAAATGGGGGAGATTGTGAGACCCCAAGACTGGGCAATCCCACATCGGCTAATTAGTGAAAGTTGATGTGGTATATAACGGGTTGCGACGGGCTATTGTATAACTTGAGGTTAACATTTTGAGTCACGTGGTTAGGCGAAAGGTAAAGCAGGTCAGCTGGCGCCGGTCGAGAGAGAGAGAGAGAGAGAGAGAGAGAGAGGTGTACACTGCTGGTGGCCTGGTGCAGTGGTGTTGAAGGAGTAAGTGGGTGTTCTGGTTTTTTGAAAAAGAAACTTTTAGAAAAGGAAGGTAATTTCCAAGTTCAAAAATCATGTGTTTACACAAATAATTTTCCTACCAATATGAATCTTGTTTGATAGATTGATCTCAATAATTCTTGAAGAACTATATATATATATATATATATATAGAGTCCCCTTCTAATAAGGACCACCTCATTTTAATAAAATGAGGACCTCCCTTTTCCGATTGAATTTTGATGATCCGAGCCGCTCAATGTGTTCAGAACGTGATTTTAAGGGTACCAGCGTGAAATCAGCAAAAAAAAAAGACCGGGAAGAGCTTCATCCGAGCAGTTTTTATTTATTTTTTATCGAACGGTTCAAATAAAAACTGCTCAAATCAAGCCCTTCCCGATCATTTTTTTTGCCGATTTCTAGCGGGTACCCTTAAAATCACGTTCTGAACACATTGAGCGGCTCGGATCATCAAAATTCAATCAGGAAAGGGAAGAAATGGGGTAGTCCTCATTTTAGGTCCTCATTAGAAGATTAGTGTATATATATATATTGTGTTCAATATTTGTTTACTTTTATGCAAGTGTATTTTATATATGTCTCAATTTTATAACACGTTATCAACACGGAGCTCTAATCAGAAAGGGTGTCCTACAAGAAGTAGTGTACCTCTAATATCAGAAGTATTTTTAGTTATCAATAAAGAGAAAGTACCTGAAGCATTGATAGATACTTAAGTAATCTATGCCAAGAAAAAAATGGATACATGAAGTATATTCATTAAAACATAATCGAAGTATTTAATTTCCAAGAATAATATCATTTTATCAATTTCAAGTGTTTAAATTAGAATCCCCGGTAAATATTCTCAGTAAAATTTTAAAAAAAGATATGTAATGTCCATCAATTTGTAGATGTGAAAGAAGTATGATCCGTCTTCGCATTATTTCAGTAAGAGGAAAAAATGGGTGGACTTCTTTTTTAAGAGAAAAAAATGGGTGGACTTGACTTGGTTTTAAGTTATGATCAAACAGAGAAAAACATAAATGCAAATAGTATATTTGAAACATTGCACAACAATCTCATAAATAACAATAAGTTTAGGTATGTTACCCAGACAGCAACCTAGGGGTGAATAGGGTTGCTAATTAAAAATTACCAATTAAAAATTACAAAGGCAAATAACTAATTAGCTAATATATAGAGAGAGTTAAGAAGCGCAAAACCAGTTTATAGTGGTTCGGTCTGAATTTGTCCACGGTCCAGCCTACTCCACTTCTCTCCAAGTCAATCGCTTGAAGGTTCCACTAATAGAAATGGAATTACACCAATAAGCCTTGCGGGTGCTTACAATTACCGTCACTCCTAACTTTCCAGAGGAGCTAGACAACCGCAAGGATTTAAAGTACAGAATCCTCAAGAACCCCTTCCAAAAACAAAACCCCTGTTTTTGGAATTACACAACCAGTGTTTGATTTCTCAAACACTTAATCTCTCAAAAGATAATAGAATTTGTAGCTCACAATTACAACACTCCTCAACGAGTAGATATACCAATTTTGCTCACAAATCTCTCAAAGTAATTGTATGAAAAATGAAGTGTAGGAGATGATGAATATTACTCTTGCAGAGTTTTGAGTAATCTGGTGAAGCTTGAAAGTACTGTCACTTGTAGCTGCTGAACCTCTTTTATTTTATAGCTTGAATATTTGAACCGTTGGAAACATTTCTGTTGAGCAGAAATCTTCTAGCAGAAGGCTAGATCTCCATTAAAAGCAATAGGGATACGTTGAGCTGTATATCTTCAGCAGAATTTGATTTGCAACGTTCTTAAGGCTTAAATGCGCAACTCCAAAGTCAACAATGGTGGGAAGAAAACACAACTGGAAGCCCTCCCTGCTCAAACAGGTTGACCACTTGTCCAACTGAGCAACTAAGATATGCTGTCCACTTCAATGAACTGATATGGCCTTTGAAAAATAGGTTCTGATATTAAAGTGTGGGGGCCAAAGGCAATATTTGAGAGTTAATAAATCCATGAACCAAGAATTAGATTAAATAAGGGGAATCAACATGGGTCATGATAAAAACACTATTGCTATATATGCCGTACAAACTAGCTAAAGTTTAAATGCACATTTCGGCTTATATAAAAAAAAAATTGTTTCAGGGGCTAGAAAAATAACTTTTTACATAACATATATTTTTCTTGGGCTTGAAACATATGTGAAGGTCTTCCATAAGCTTTTAAGAAATCAATTTTGTCATTAACCATAATCAAAAACAATTATTTCTACCAAGGTATACTACAATAAACTACTACACCATCTACTGTATTTTTTGTTAAACCCACTCTGGGTCCCACAAAAATACCGAAAAATGCCCATAAATTCTAAAATAATATTTTATGAGGCCCTGTAAAAAATTAGCTCCAACGAATATCGACAAGTATTATTTCTTGATTCGTAGGGACGAAATGATATTTTTCAGTATTTTGTGAGATCCGAAATGGATCTTACAAAAAATATAATGAATAGTAAGTGGTTTGGTGTAGCGTATATAACACCTCTCTAATAATGACTCGAAAAGTTAGGTTACTGTCTCTCCTTTTTCTGTCCCACTTATAATTGCATGCTTTGGAACATGTATCACATTCCTAGCCAAAAAAGCGAGATTGAAAAACATAAGTCTTCACATGTCTTTTTCATATTGAATAACTTTTATTTATTACATGATCACTATTCTCCCTAAGGTCTTAAGAAATAATTATTCAGTTTTACATGTTTAAATTATTTTATTTTGATACCCAAACTTTACTGGTTCTTAGTTTGTGTCATTACAATTAGGCAATGAATTGTTTATTTGATTGTCTCTTATTAAATGTTTATCTAAAATAAAGTTTGTTCTTTTATAGATAATGTCGATTATCAACCGTCTGAATTTAAATGCTCCATTATTGCCGAAAGAGAAAATGATACTTTGATGAATAATCACAATTAATCATGGTCAACCAATGTCGACCCAGTTGTTGAGGCAAATGGGCGTCATCAAAACCATAGTCATACACTTGGATTTGAATGTGGTAGGAATCAATGTCATCGAAACCCTATGAGATTCATTCAGAAACCAACTCACAAGAATGCCACATCGTAGGCCCAGAAATGGTCTAGGAAGGTGAAAACATCAATGGAAAAATGGAGCATGAAGTCAACTATTTTAGTCAAATAATTCTTCACCTATTTTTTGTTAATTTGATGGCTCACAATATACACAATAGAAAGATACAGTTACATTCGAAACAAATACAGGTACTAGTACGAAAGATTCTATATACATTCAGTGACAATTTCACAAGATTTTACCGAGATACTCATGAGGCCCCGTTCCAATTTTTCAAAATATCACATGGCATAAGTGCGCTTTGATTGTCGGAATTGTTGTAGAATAGCATCACTGTGAATATTTTTTTTTTGGTAATGCAGGATGTTCCGGGACAGCCGTTTCACACGTTTACCCGTGGGGATAAGGTGGTCCCAAGAGTTATTGGAAAAAAAAATCAAACTTGAGACTTTAAGATGGAGCAAACACCCAAGTCCCAGGCTAGTTGACCAACCCTTGGGGTTAATTAGAATCACTGTGAAATTGCTTCACAATAGCCAATATAAGTAGCAGATTTGTTGTTCCGAAAAAGAAAAGAGTAGCAGTTTAATCCATCTTTTTTTCGCTGGATCTGCAAAGCTTCAGAATTCAAAAGAGTTTGGAAGATGAGAAAAAGGGTGAATTTCAAAAAAACCCCTCCATCTACCACGGAAAAACAACCACCCCCTCCATCTACCAATTGAATCATTAACCCTCCTCCATCTATTTTCTAGTTTCAACCTCCCACTTTTTGAAAATTACCGTTAACGGAGAACACGAAAGGTCCATACTACCCCAACCCTAAAATCATTTGGGCGGGGAACAATTCTCGTTTTCCCCCTTTAACCCTTGTAACCCTAAAATTCTTGAAGTCCTCTTCAATCCGCCTCCCTTTGTAAGAAACATGAGCTCTCTTGGTTCTCTCTCATACGTGATGGAAAAGATCTGAGCTCCATACGCGACACACTAATGAAGTAGCTGAGAAAGAAATCGCAAGCCCTGTTTTTCTCTCATTCTTCTAGAAGAATCGAAAATCCTCTTCCTGAATCTGAAGCTGTCTTCCAGGTAATTAGTGATTAAAAAAGGTTAAATTCGTAGTATAAAATTGCGATTTTATGCATGTGTTGGGGTGTGGTATGATATCCCTTTTTGGTTTAATAATAATGTATCGATCTCCTCCTATTTTTCTATTTACAAAGATTTGTAGTGGTCCCCTCCTACTTGTCTGCTTGTATTAAATATGGAGTTGTCATCTGTCTTTGATGTAACAAGTGGAGCCCTAATTCCACATGTATAGAACACAATCAGACTAGGGCTTGAACGTTGCTTGCTATTACCGAAGCAGCTACTTGTCATTGAAGAAGACATGATCCAACAATGGAGAGATGGTGGAGAACGAACAGAGGAAGAAGACGTGGGGGAGGGGAGAGACATGGAGGAAGAAGACTGTGATATGTAGATATAGGATATAGGAGAATAGATATATTTCCTTTACCCAAAAAAGAATAATGGGGAGAGGGGCATTTAAGGGAGTTAAAATGATAAAAATGGAGCCGTGAATAAGTTGTTTACAGCGGGGTGAGTCTGGACCGTCCAAAACACTCTTGGACGGTCAAGATTCACCTCCGTAAAACTTATTTACGGAACCCTCCATAAATAAGTTTTTCTCTCGGAGAAAATGTAAGTAATTAATTATAAATGGAGGCCATGAGGCCATAAAGGGTTGATACTTCTCTCTGATGTCCGTAAGAGAGAAGTATACACACAAACACGCACAACACGTACGTGTGGATCCCATCTGTTGTGTGAATGTTTTTTTTATATTTTTTTTGGTAATGCAAAAGGACATTTTCTACCCGACATCAGTGTAGACTCCACTGTCAAGTGTGTGGCTCCTACGCCGATGTGTGGAGGAAGAAAGCCTCTAAGGCACTTTCCCGTGGCGGTTCTTCTGGAGCAATTAATAATTTTCAAGTGTTATTCTACGAGTACCCCACCGCCAATCCAATCAATTATGAATATCTGGGAAGGCCGCACCCACAACTTTTTTTTGTTTTTTATTTTATCATTTCCGATAAACGGATGTCCAGGATGCTTGCACGTAGGGGTGATACCGGTCCGGTTTCGACCGGTTTCAACATATTTTTCGATCGAAACCGTTTATCCAGTTTGGAGATTTTGGAAACCGGAACCAGTCGAATAAGATTGGTCCGGTTTCAACCGGTTCAACCGGTTTCGGTCCGGTTTCAACCGGTTTGGTCGATTTCCAGTTCAAACCCAATCAGCACAACCACCATAGCCACACCCTTCACTATACCTGCATAAAAACACAGATCTGAATCAACCACCACTATCCTCCCTCCCTCCCTCCCTCAACTGTGACACTGCAACAACTAAAACACAAAGCCACTTCACATGATCTGAAAGATTTTAGAAGCAAACAGATCTTCAAAGACTCACTCAACGTCGCCGTACAGATCTTCGACTCACTCAACGTCAACGGCGATAAGTGGCCGGACTTGCGACGCCCGATCGACTCTCACTAATTAAAATAAAAGCTTCCCAACACACGCGCACAGAGAGAGAGAGAGGGAGAGGGAGAGACGCACTCACAGTCTCACACTTGAATCTGTGACCGAAGATGATGAAGATTGAAGAGAGAGAGAGAGATTCAAATTAAACGTGGGAGGCTGGGAGCAGTGAGAATCTGAGATCGTGGGAGATCGTGGGAGACTGGGAGTGCGGCGGTAAAATGAAAATTTAGGGCAAAAATTGGTAAAGGGGTATATATATACATGTATATATTATATTATATTACATTAGAACTTCAATAAAAATGCAGTTTATATATATTTTCTGGTGTTCTACTACTTGTTTGTCCATATCCTTCACTTGTCCAATATGCCTATGAATTCTATTCTATTCAGTTTTCCATTATTTAGTTGTTGTGAATGTGGCTTATGAATGATAATTTAGAATGAGAAATGCCTAGCGTGGGCTTGTGCATAACCTGATGTGGTGCCTGTTGTTATTGCTGTACTGACTGAGACGTGAGACGTCGGGTTAGGACCAAAAACAGGGAAGACTTTGCCGAATTTTTTTCAAAACCTACCTTTGTGAATAGACACGACATGGACACCGGCACTCCAAAAACTCAATTTTGCAGCACCTAATGAAGGGGAGACTTTGCCGAACTTTTTTCAAAACCTACCTTTGTGAATGGACACGAGACATCGGGTTAGGACAAAAAACAGGAGAGACTTTGCCGAATTTTTTTCAAAACCTACCTTTGTGAATGGACACAACACGGACACCGGCACTCCAAAAACTCAATTTCAGCACTCTTAAAACTCAATTTTGCAGCACCTAATGAAGCAAGTGTTACCAACATTGAAACTCAAGATCATTCGGTGCAAGACTGGTGCTTGGGGCATAAAAAGAGAGAGACAGAGAGAGGGGGAGGGAGAGCGTTACCTCGATCAGAGAGAGAGGTCGTCGGGCGTCGGTCGTCAGCATCGGCGGCGAGGGTTGTGCTCGTCGGTCGGAGTGGAGGGAGGTGGAGTCGGAGTGGAGGGAGGTGGAGGGGCTGCTGGGATGTTGGTCTGTCAGACGTGAGACTGGCGTGAGAAATGGGAGAAGGGGGAAGCGTGTAATTAGTATTAAAGATGGGTTGAGATTTAATCTCAGCCCTTGAAATGGAGGGCTGAGATATATGGGGTGTTTGTTTGGTTGTCTACGGAACCGCCCCGATATATATATATATATAACCGGTCCGGTTTCGACCGGTTTTTAGAAGACGTAAACCGGAAAACCGGTTTGTAAAAATTTTAAAACCGGAACCGGATCGAAATTATTCGACCGGTTCAAAAAATTCGGTCCGGTTTTTCCGGTTTCGGTCGATTTTCCGGTTTCGGAATATATATAGTTGTTTGATGTGGATTTCTGGAGTTTGAGAGAGAGAGAGACTCTCTGTCTCTCTACTTCAGATCTATCCCCCTTGATTTCGGCGAGCTCCGACGTTGACGGAGTCGATCGTCGCTAGAGCAGTCCGCCTATGTGCTCCTTCCGATCTTCCTCACTATTGCTCTTCTTTCCGATCGTCCTGCAGTTCCATCGACGTTATCTGGCCGGCCCCGTTCTCGTCATTATGGGCGTCGCATAGGTTCGTGTCCTGACAAGAGCGTAGTTTTTTGGGATGGATGTAGCAGTTGGTGGTTCTGTACCGTGGGGTGTGGCTGCTGTGGTGATCAAGGTTCCATTTTGTTGTGTTTGCTGTGTCTCGGCCGCCATTGTGGCAGCGGTGGTGGCGGCAGAGAGGGTCATTTGATTGGTGTTTCTGGGCGGCTGGACTTAGGGTTGTGGATCTGTTGTTTACTCGTAGGTTTTGCTTTAGTTTTGTTAGCTGTTTTTTTGTTGGTTTGCTTCCCTTGCGTGGGACTTTCTCACTCCTTGTGGGTGTTGTTCTATTGGTTTTTTTTTACGTCGTCTTGATGGCATTTCGAGATCGGAGACGAGTCTTGTCTATGTGAGGTGCTGAATGTTCGTTTGTGAGTTTAGGCATCCTTTTTGGTTGCTCTCCTCTCTCCCTAGGGGGTGGCTGCCCATTCCCGATGTATGATTTTCGTATCAATGAAAGTACCTCTCAAATTTGACATTTTTTTTAATCATGTTTTGGTTTTTTTTTTTGGTCAATCGGAAATACGCATGTTTAGGTTTTGTTTCAAAAAGATCTGTGCTCAAATATATATATTCGGGTTTTTTTTTTTAATTCTTTCTTCCAAGTAAACGAGGCTAAAATTGAAAACCTTCTAACAAAACCTTATCAGCATGCATATGAAGATAAATGGATCAACAAGTCCCATAACATCTTGGGAGAATATCTTCAAAGTCAAAGAATGTTTATGTTTTATATTCAATCGTGGGAACACCCCAAGGTCAAAAATACTACTTTTATGGTCCTTGTTATTGATTTTTCAATCTTATTAGCACCTCATGTATATTCAGGACTTGAGATTAATATCCCCCATTCACAGCATGCAACATGTGCTGTGTTTGTTATTCTACCAGTTACCCCACCACCAATCCAATCGATCAATTTTGAATATTTGGGAATTAGGCAGCACCCACGACTTTTTTTGTTTTTGTTTTTGTTTTTTTCCTTTCCGATAAGCGGATGTCCAAATGGCCCCCACTTCACTTCATCTAGTTAGAAGTGAAGCCATGCGTTGGACAATAGATACATTGTAGAGCCAAATCAATCCCATGTTTCACAAGGCATTGAGTGATTCTTCCATTACATTATGCAACAGAACTGCACTCAATGCTTGTTTGGAATGGCTAAAGAAAATCGCGAAGCAGGAGCGGCATACAATGTGCTATAGATATCTATAGCATACATAAGCTTGTTAGAATGTGCTTTAGTCATCGTTATTGCGGATTGGAGAACCGAAAACAATCATACTTTTGCCTCTGCTCGGTGGTAATTAGCAAGAATTTGGCAAACAAACAAATGTGAAAGGCCCCTGAAACATTGGAAATTTTATGATCACATGGTATCATACAATTTTGTTATACAGATTGTGCTGGGCTGAACTCGACTCAGCCATGGGTTGGTCCACGATGTGGTGACAGTACAGGTGGCTTGGGCAGAGCATGATGGGCCGGGCCACTATCAGATTGAGCTGATTTATCACGTCCCGCGCGGTTTTTTTTAAATTATTGAACGGCTCAGAGTTTCTGTGTTGGATCCAGAGTGGGTCCCATGTGACCATCGGCCGGTGGCTGTAGAAGGGTTCCAAATATACATAGAAGACAAGCTTATGCCTAAAGTATAGAAAAACATAAACCATATGGTTCATTAGTTACATTACTCATCCGTAAAGTTAGAAGCCTCATCTGCCTCCAGAGAGAAGGGACCCTGCAACAGAAGATGAGTGTGAAAAAGCTTTCCCAATAGAAGACGGATACGACAGTGCAAAATTGTCAAACCCTTCCCGGTGAGCAAACGTTAGACCCGCGGCAGAAATCCCCATAAGTTTCAACTCTGGTAGAGGAATATCTCCCTCCAAATACTCCACAACTTGCCTCATATTTGGCCTGGCGACAGGCTCAGAGTGGGAACACAATAAACCCAGCTTCAAAACCAACTCCACTTCCTCCCCTACATATTCACTCCCCAATTTAGCATCAATGGTTCGCAACACTTCCCCTCTGCTCCAAAAGGAAAACACCCAATCCACCAAAATTATGTCCTCTGCTACTGCTTGTGGCTCAATGGGCCTCCTCCCACATACCACCTCGAGCAAAAAGGCACCAAAAGCATACACATCGGTGCTCGTTGTGGCCTTTCCAGTTCTAGTGTGCTCCGGTGCAAGATACCCAAGTGTTCCAGCCACATGAGTGGTTTGTGGATCGGTTCCATGATCAGACAATCTAGCTAGCCCAAAATCGCCCAATCTCCCATTCAATTGGCCATCTAACAACACATTACTCGGCTTGACATCTCTATGCACAACAACTTGCTCCCACTCTTCGTGTAAATAGAAAAGGCCCGACGCCACCCCCTTGATGACTCGAAATCTTTGCTGCCAATTGAGGGTACAACTCGGCTGGTCGTAGAGCAATTTATCTAGACTTCCATTAGGCATGTAGTCATATACCAAAAGGAGCTCCCCTTTTCGGCGACAATAACCCAAGAGTTGAACTAAATTCCGGTGGCGCAAACGTCCAATACTAACGATTTCCGCCACGAATTCCTTCATTCCTTGCACAGATTCATGTGATAACCTCTTCACTGCAACCTCAATTTTTGAAGTAGGTAGTACTCCTCTATAAACCCGACCAAATCCTCCACTACCCAAGAGCCCCATTTCCTTAAACCCTTTGGTGGCAATATACAAGTCCTTGTACTTGAACCTATGAGGCCCATAGTCAAGTTCCCAATCTTCAAGCACTTCAGCAAACTTCCTCTTCCTTCTAACGTAATAAACTACCCCTGAAAGCACTCCAAACACCAAAACTAAACTTAAAGGCAACCCAATTGTCAAAAGCCTAGAAACTTTCTTGGGTCCGATGCGAGGAAGTTTAGGGAGTTGAGAGAAATCAAACCCATCAGCCAATCCATTAATCTTAAAGCTCCAAGCCAAGATATAATGGGAAGTTGGGACTGAACCAGTAGAGGAAGAGAACCCAACATACATAGTTTGGTTCAAGATCGGGGATAGATCCTTAGAAAGAGTCAATAGAGGCGTGCTTGGCTTGGGAAAATGAACCGGAGCCATAGTAACTTTCATTTCCTTCTCTCCCCCGTCGTATTCAATCCAAACTTGCATTGCCTCACCGCTGATCAGACTCAAATTCTGAAACCTCCCATTTGAATAGTACCCGGCTGCCTTGAACTCAACAGAGTCCATGCCATTAATGTCAATGCCAACATGGTTATCTTTTATATCTTGAAACTGGTTACTGTATATAGCATCAAGCTCTACCGCAACCACGTGGTTGGTTGATTTCCCGTTATTGGTTTCATTGAAGAGGCCCAACCAATGGCTGGAGAGGGCACCGGGGAGGCCCGGGGCGGGGGCCACTACGAAGACGATGCCGTGGCCGGAGAGGGTGGGGTAATCGGCAATTATGGAGAAGATGAAGGAGGCGGAGAAGGAGGAAACGGAGGCATTCGGTGAGGGTTTGAAGGGGAATGGTGTTGGGAAAAAGGCGTGGCCGTTTTCTTGGCGGGTGCCGTTGGTGAGGGCTAGGAGACCTGAGGGTGTGAACTCGGCTATGCCGTCGAGGGTGAGGTTTCGTGAGGCGGGTTTGAAGTTGTTGAAGGTGAAGCTGAGGTGGTCTTTGGCGGGTGTGGAGGGGAGGAGAGCGAGGAGGAGGAGGAGGAGAGGAGAGAGAGAAAAAAGAGGTTTGAGAAACATGGCTGTGGAATGATGGGTGTGAGAGTTGAGACCAATGCTTTGAGGAGGAATCTAAATTGGCTGCTATTGCGTACGTGTTGTTTTGTCCGATGTAAATATCCCTGGGTCTCAATGGGTATGCCAATTGTATACTTACATAAGGAGGAATCTAAATTGGCTGCTATTGCGTACGTGTTGTTTTGTCAATTCAACCTTCTTCTTTTTTTGAAAAAGCGTTCAGTTCAACCTAACAGGTAGCATGAAGTCAACTATTTGAGTCATATAACTTTTCACTGGGATGTTTCGCTCCTGCTCCGGATCTATCATTTTACGTTATCGCTCTCAATCATCACCTTCGCAAATTTTAATAGTTTCAAATATATTTGAAAGACTCTTTCATGTACGTATTTGTACTTATACATCTGCATTGTGTGACTAAATTCGTGATAATCTGGCCTCAAGAATTGAAAATTAACCAGGTTTTTTCCACCAATCTTTTGTTAATTTGATGGCTCACAATACACAATATATATAGAAAGATCCAGTTACATGCGAAACAAATACAGGTACTAGTACGAAAGACTCTACATACATTCAGTGACAACTTCTAAAGTTTTTACCGAGATTCTAATTAAATAACTTAAACCATACTATGTTTCAAATATCACATGGCATAAGTGCGCATTGATTTTCGGAATTGTTGTAGAATAGTATCACTATTTTTTGTTGGTAATGTAGGTTGTCTCGGGGTAGTCTGCGTGCACCTCGGGTTAATCTCTACATTCTCACAGCCGTTTACAAGTTTATGCGTGAGGATGAGATGGTCCCAAGAGTTGTTGGGATGGAAAATCGAACCTGAAACCTTAAGATAGAGCAAACATCTAAATTCCAGGCCAAAACTACTTAACCAACCTCTTAGGTTTAGAAGAGTAGTAGTTTAATCCCCTTTTTTGTTCAATGGATCCGTAAAGTTTCAAAATTCAAAAGAGCTTAGAAGAAATGACAACCAAAGAGGTGCTACAAGCACATCAGGTGTGGCACATCTCACTATCTCAGCCATACCCTCTCACATATAGGTGGGGCCCGTTTCAGTGGGGCTCATCTGTATGTGAGAATGGTGTGGATGAAGTGTGCCACACCTGACGTGCCTCTAACATTTTTGTTTAATTAATGGAGGCAATGAACTGATGAAGGGTTGATACCTGAAAGGCGGAAGGAGAGAAAGGCTCTCAGATGTCCGTGAGCATCTCCAGGAGACTCAATAGGATTCTAAGCAAATTAGCTAGAAAAAGTGCAAATTTTCCCTATGGCTAGCCACCAAATAATTTCACCACCCAACAACCTAACCAAATGGCTATTCAAATCACAAAAAACCCAATCAGAAACCACCCAACAAAACCCAATCGGAAATCAGACAGACAATCAAAAAATTCAATCGGAAAACCCAACAAAACTACAATCAGAAAACTCAATCGGAAAACCCAAACAAACAATCGGAAAACCCAAACAGATAGAGCTGTTCTGCTCTGATCGGAACACCCAAATGCTGATGCTGACACCAAATCGGAAAACCCAAACAATTTTGCTGCCGCCGCCGTCGTTGAGTTGTTCGTTTCCACCTCCGTCGCGTTCGATTTTGCAGTCGCCGCCGTCGTTGACGATGAGAAGCAGTTGACGATGAAAACCCAAACAAGGTAGAGCTGTAGCGGCAATCGATTTTGCAGTTGACGATGAGAAGCCATTGATGATGAAAACCCAATCAAGGTAGGTAGAGAGAGAGAGAGAGAGAGAGAGAGAGAGAGAGAGAGAGAGAGAGAGAGAGAGAGAGAGAGAGAGAGAGAGAGAGAGAGAGAGAGAGAGAGAGGTGAAGCGAAGCGAGGCAAATTACCTCGCCACAGGAAGCGAGTGAAAAAGTCGGCGGAGTAAATGGCGACTCCATCTTGAAGCTGCTGGATACTTCTTTTGGCCGCCGTTCTCGCTTATTTGCCGAAATCAGAGGTTTGGTGTGGCTGATGGAGATGCTCTAAGAGGGGTAAAGGGTTGCTCTCCGTTGATAGAGATATGAGTGATGCGACAGACCAGGACAATTCAAACCACGAATTCACCGAATGTTCTAGGACCACTAGGAATCTAGGATTGGTTTAGGATTATGTTCCGGTGTGGTGTAATCTACTTACACTTATATGTACCAGTTACACTTAACACCTTTCTAGTATGCTATATCTTGTAAACTAAACCTCAAACTTTATATTCTTCTTTTGTTTGTCTAATCTGAGTTCGAGCTATTAAAGATCTCTTTCTTTCTTCTTTTAAAACTTCTTGCTCTGCTAATTTATCTTCGTAATATCCTAGATATGCAAAATTTAATAGTTGATTCCTAAGATCTTCTATATATCCTTTGTTTCTGTCTAAAAGTAAATCAAGTCTACAACCTTTTGTATCGTAATTAGCTTCGTATTCTTCTACTATAATACTGGCTTCCAAAATTTATTCGTCTAATTTTCTAATTTTTTCTTGGATTTTTTGAATATTATGATATACAGAAAACTTGATTGTCGGAATTGTTGTAGAATAGCATCACTGTGAATATTTTTTTTTTGGTAATGCAGGATGTTCCGAGACAGCTTGGGCACACATCAGGCTAATCCCTACAGTCCCTCCCGCAGCCGTTTCACACGTTTACGCGTGGGGGTTAGGTGATCCCAAGAGTTGTTGGAAAATAAAATCAAACTTGAGACCTTAGGATGGAGCAAACACTTAAGTCCCAGGCTACTTGACCAACCCTCAGATTTAATTAGCATCACTGTGAAATTGCTTCACAATAGCCAATATAAGTAGCAGATTTGTTGTTCGAAAAAGAAAAGAGTAGCAGTTTAATCCATCTTTTTGTTCACTGGATCTGCAAAGCTTCAGAATTCAAAAGAGTTCGGAAGATGAGAAAGATGGAGCCGTGAATAAGCTGTTTACAGCGGGGTGAGTCTGGACCGTCCAAAACACTCTTGGACGGTCAAGATTCACCTCCGTAAAACTTATTTACGGAACCCTCCATAAATAAGTTTTTCTCTCGGAGAAAATGACAACCAAAGCGTAAGTAATTAATTATAAATGGAGGCCATGAGGCCATAAAGGGCTGAGATACTTCTCTCTGATGTGCGTAAAAGGGGTAAATGGTCGCTTTCCATTGATAGACATATGACACAATTAAAGGGATAGTCGTAAGGCGTGGTATGACAAAAAAACACATGCGGCTCCACACACGCATTAGAGAGGTGAAACACATTCACACAAATACACACACAAACACGCACAGCACGTACATGTGGATCTCATCTGTTGTGTGTGAATGTTTTTTTATTTTTTTTGGTAATGCAGAAGGACATTTTCTACCCGACATCAGTGTAGATTCCACTGTCAAGTATGTGGCTCCTACGCCGATGTGTGGGGAAAGAAAGCCTCTAAGGCACTTTCCCGTAGCGGTTCTCCTGGAGCAATTAATAATTTTTCAGGGTTATTCTACCAGTACCCCACCGCCAATCCAATCAATTATGGCTTAGCAAAAAAAAAAAATCCAATCAATTATGAATATCTGGGAAGGCCGCACCCACGACTTTTTTTTGTTTTTTATTTTATCCTTTCCGATAAACGGATGTCCGGGATGCTTGCCCGTACCTCGACAACTCCGGAGCCCCTAAAGTTCATGATCGGACAAACCCTCCAATGACCCCAAATAGAATGTTTGGCTTGATGTTGACAGCTGTTTGGAGAAAGTTCTCCCGGATTAACAAATTTTCCATTTTTGTGAGAACAGAAGCCTAGACAAATTGATTTTCCTTTTTTTGACTTTTCAAATGAGGACTTTAAGGGAGTAATGTATATGCATAGCGTTGAACAAAAAGGCAGGCTACTCTGAAAAATCTAGTAAGCCTCGGGCAAACTTTTTTCAGGATATCTTGAACCAGTGTGTGAGAGTATGATCTAATTTTTCAGGGGCTTTTTAGGATGGTTTTTTAAATTTCTTTCTCTTGATTTTCACAAGATCTTGGTCAAATTCTTCCACTACATATTTTTTTTCTCAACGAGACGAATGAAAATTATATAAATAAATATATATATATTAAAGTTGAAAAAAACTCATAAACGACGAAAAAGACCAAAACAAATTAGAAATTTTGAATTTTTGCAATAAAGTTCAACCTTTTTTTTACCAATAAGACCAAAAGATTTTATTAACAAAAAAAGTTTGATTTGTCATTCAATGTTAAATTTCAAAATTTTATTAAAAATAAAAGTTTGATTGCGAGATAAAGTTTCAAGGTTTTAATTTGTCTTTCAAGTGGAAAAACGTAGGGCAAGGAGAGGAATATATAGTTGTTTGATGTGGATTTCTGGAGTTTGAGAGATAGAGAGACTCTCTGTCTCTCTACTTCAGATCTGTCCCCCTTGATTTCGGCGAGCTCCGACGTTGACGGAGTCCATCGTCGCTAGAGCAGTCCGCCTATGTGCTCCTTCCGATCTTCCTCGTTGTTGCTCTTCTTTCCGATCATCCTGCAGTTCCATCGACGTTATCAGGTCGGCCCCGTTCTCGTCATTATGGGCGTCGCATAGGTTCGTGCCCTGACAAGAGCGTAGTTTTTTGGGACGGATGTAGCAATTACTACAAGAAATCGTGTTGTTTGCGACCAACAAGAAGGTTGCAAAAAGTCATCATTTTGGTTGCAAATTGATACAGCGACCAAAAAGTGTGGTCACCAAGCTGGTCGCAACAAGCTAGTCGTATTTGGTATTTCTTGACCAAACTACGATGTGGTCGCAATATGTTCCACCTTACGCGACCACATGGATCCGGTCACAATAAGGTTATCATTTTGTGACCAACCGCTGGTCGCAAAAAGAAGTAAAATTTGGTCGCTAAATACAAGCTCTGGTCGCGAAAAGGGTCCATTAGACTTCAGAAAAACATGTTTTGGAGATTTAAAAGCGGGTCACGGAATATATTTTCTTTTGTCGCAAAAAAGATCCTTGGACTTCACATCTACCTGTTTTGACAACCAGAGAGTTTGGTCGCAAAAACACTTTTTTTTTTGTACCAATGGATTGCATTGGTCACAAAATTAATTCTGCTGCACTTTTTTTTTTTTCCGATGGATTGTGCTGGTCATAAAATTAATTCTGCTGTGAATATCTTTTGTAACTACAACTAGCTTGTATTTCAAAAATACCAAGAACCAACTACGTAGTCACAAGATACACCATTAACAATAAAATCCTTGACAACATTAATAACCACATAATATATATGTTTCTCAAAAACAACAAACAGTCATCAACCATCCCCAAAAACAACAAATTCCACAACGTACTTGTTTTCCAATGTGTTTAGTAACACCACATCCATAACTATAAATACTAGGTAAAGTCCATGATAAAGTAGCAAAAAGTGGACTTCATACTCCAAGCTGTAACCAAGTCCAAGTTAGTTCTGAACAACTTCAAAAAGTGACTCCATGCTCCTTTCTGCCAAAAAGTGATTTCATAGTTCATCTGCAAAGTTCAAAACATGATTAGAGTACAAAATGGTTAAAGTCAATTGGAGTTGCAAGGTAATAAAAGTAGCGAGCCACTTTTGAAGGAACCCAAATGCAGTAATAGTCCAATGTCATAATATTATCCACGAAATGCCATAAGTTCAATGACATCATCTATGAAGCACGGATACTCTATTTTGGCCTCCATATCACGTATCGTATCCGTATCGGATACCGATACTCTCAGATACTCTCCGGATACGTATCCGATATGCTTTTTAAAGTATTCTGCTTTTAGAATTATTTTTTAATATCCCGATACGTTTCGGATACGCTCCGGATACGCGCCCGATTCAAACGAGCCAGTAGAATTGGAAATACAAACATAAAAGCAAGAAGCCAATACACAGATGCCTTCAGAATCCATTTGTCAAAGAAATGCCATACTCTATCTATGCCTTCTAATGTATAATAGCATGGGTGCTTACAATTGAATCGTCTCCAATAATGCTGAATGAACAAGTTACCTCTAAGCACTTCTAAAAAAAAAAAAAAACTATTTTACCAGTAGTGCACACAACCCCAGCAGCCATTCTCTTACTCAACAGCGCAATATGCACTTGTTTTCGAAAGTTAAGATAAGGTCTTTCCTTAAGCATGGTTAAGCTTTTCACAAGTTATAAACTACAGCCCAGACTAAAGCTTTTTGAACCTTGTAAGGGCTTTTGTAAACTCTACAAGCTTTTAATCCACACTCACCAGCCACCAGTTACTAACTTCTACTACCAAAAGTGAGCAATTATTTAATTTGTATGAGTTAGCAAACTTAAGGATATAATGGGACACAAACCTACTGCCTTTGGATTAAAAGATCTAAAAAATACGACATTCTTCACACTAGACGACGTATCATAACCCATAGTGGCTGAACATCAACTAGAGGACATTTGGCAGAAGTTTTGGCAAGGATTCAAAATTAGAGAGCCAATTAGTACTGAAGTATAAGAGCATCTCCAATCCAATACTCCATTTGAGAGTATCAAAATAATGTTTTTTACTCATAAAGTGATTGTAGAGGAAATTACTATTTATGTTTATACCAACCACAAATCCTCTATTTTTGTCTCTAAAATCACTTTATGAAAAAAAAACCCTTTTTTTATACTCTCATGAGAATAAAAATTAAGTAAGAAAAGCAAACAAGGACAAAAATATATTTTAAAAAGGTGAATAGTATTTTAGAGATGGTCCTCTATATTTTCTTTTACCCTCTAAATATAGAGTATCAAAATTCAATACTCTCAAATGGAGGAGGGTTGAGAGGATGGGTTGGAGTGCTTTGATACTCTCAAATAGAGATATAGAGTATGGGTAGGAGATGCTCTAAGGATAACAGCAAGAAGCAAATAAGCAATTTCCTTCAGAATCCATTTGGTCAAATAAATGTCATACTCTCTATATGCCTTCTAATGTATAATATGTCCGGTGTGCTTATATTTGAACCATCTGCAATTATTCTGAATGAACAGGTTATCTTTAAGAACTAAAAATGAAAAGCTGCCTGATAAGTAATGCATGCCAACCTGAGCAGCCAGTCAAATTACACATTAATCCCATACCAGATTGTGTCAGAGCATGAATTCTCCCACCTCATCTTGGACCATGGATAAGTATGTATCACGTTCATTTTCGAAATCGCCGTTGTGCAAGTGAAAAAGTAATGCAATGTGAAGAAGACATATTACCAAGTTGATGTAGGTGAACTCCCCATGTCCATTCTTGAGGCAAGTTTTTCGTATAATGACTCTAGGCGATTTGTTTTCACAGTCAAAGAGTCGATGGTAGACCGTTGAGAGGTGACCTCCTCAGTTAATTCTTCTGCCCTTCTTTCAGCTACCTCTGCCCTTCGTTCAGCCACCTCTGCCCTTTGTTCAGCCACCTCTGCCCTTCGTTCTGCCTCGTCTGCCCTCTTTGTACATTCTTGTAGCTGTCCACGCATGGCATGTGCTACCTTGATTGATGTGTCGGGTCTCACTCTGTAGCCAAGACCACGTACATATCCTATTGCACGACCAAGGACTTTGTCACATATCTGATCCTCTGTCATAGGTGTCTCACCTTCTGGCACAGGCTGGTTCTTTAGTTTTATCATTTCATTCTGAAAAAGAAATAACTGTAGTTAATCTGCATTTTAGCATAAACAAATATTGTAATTAGTCCACTAGAAGAAAAACAGACGTACATAATTCTTTTCAGCACCATCAGAAGTCCAAAACCCATCCTTGCAATGAGTCGCTTTATAAAACTCGATCCTACCCATCTCACTTTCTTTCTGCGCGGCATATGCAAGTAAAATAAATATGGGTATAATATCTTTCTAACAAAAGCAAATTATTTTAGATATCTTGTCTGCAGTTTGTATAAAAATATCCTACCAATTCTGCTCGACGTCGTACAAAAGACTTTGATCCGCAACAGTGAAGAACTTTCACGTTAGATCGTTTGGTTGTATTTGCTTTATTCTTCTCCTGCATTGAACATTCAAAAATGAGAACACATATTCACCTCGGTAGGTTTCTTTCTAATTAATGTAAGCTCATAGGGTATATCTTACAATATATGCTTTTGTCTTCATCTAATCACATATATGATTCCAATAGTTGGGATCTATTTCAGCATCTGGGTGCTCACGAGCCTCTTCTATTGTGGGAAATGACTTGACGTGACGATATAGTTCATGACGGTAGTCAGAGTAACGTCCATTTAGCATGTAATCAGTAACGGCCTTGACGTGTCGGTGGCTGAAGTCTACATCAAACTCCTCCTATTTACAACATAAATTAGTAATCAAAATTACAATATGAGCAGCTATATATTCAAGGTTAGACATGCTTGAGGGTTCTAAAGAAATTACAAGGGTTGGTACAAAAATTCATAAGATACATAAAAGGTGACAAACACAAAAATCTTAAGAGGTAATTGCAATAAGAAAAAAATTGCATAACATAGTTGAATGCAACATTTCTCCTTTCTCTTCTCTTCTCCTCTCTTTTTTTTTTGGTAAACAAAAGTACGATATTTTTGTATGAATGATTACTTACAGCAAGACGAACAAACATTGGCTCCTTGTCCTGATCTGTCATGTTTTTCCAATATGGGATACTTAAATTCGCAAACATTCGACATACAACACCTACTTCAGTTGTATAAACTTGAGCATTTGGTCCCATTGGTTTCCATTTGTCATCCGGAAAGTACACACCACCTATTTTCCCTTCAGTTCGCAACCTCTTTTGGACTCCAAGTCCTCGTGTTATGCCTCTAGTTCTCTTTGTATTGGATTGAGGACGTCCACCCTTACGAGGTTTTCTCGGTGCCGTGCAGTTTAATCCTGTGATAGCAAGCATATCAACATGTGATAGCCATTTTTTTTCAATAGCAGAAAATCTGATAATTTAAGTCGGCCATGAAGCCTAGCAACCAAAGTTGGCAGCTCAACTACCGGATTGCATTTTCTGGACAAAAAAACTAGCAGACAGCAAAGCAGGACTGCACACAAAGCAGCAGCAGAACAGAATCCATAGGAAACAGCAGCAGCAGTTAACTGCTGCCATTACAGCAATCAGTAGACAGCAATAAAAGCCATTACAGGCAGTCACAATTCAGAACTGGACAGCAGTAGGCAAGGGACAGACATCCCCAAAACTGGACAACCAACTACAGTCATAACAAAAGAGATACCATAGACAACTAGGGACATGCCTCCCTCTAAATATTACCTCCTCTCACAAGAAGATTGGGCTCAAACACTCAGCTCACAGGTTCACACAAAAGCAACTCTTGTACATAGCTTATTCGTAGTCTAATCTACTTTCTAAGTTTCCATTCCTATAATCAGAACATCATCACATCACATTCCACATCTATATTATTCGGCAAAGAAAAAGACTAACTAACAACTAAAGACCCCGAGAAACAAACAACTACGTTGGCAAGATACCAACCAAACAAAGAAGCAGACTAACTAAAAAAAAAAAGGAACCATTAAAAGAACTATATATATTTCATACCCTCATTGTTGGTGGCAATACATGGAAGCTGAGTAGGTTGGGCAGCCACCACGGACATGCCCTCAACATGATCAGTTGAAGGTTGTGTTGGTGGAGTTGAGGTTGCTCCCTCGATGATATGCCTCTCTTCTCGAGTTCCTTGCGAGTCTCTCAAAATACGATTACCAGAACCGCCTTTCTTCTTTCGTTTAGTTGTACATTTGACCTGAATTTAAAAAAAAATTAGATTATTAGTATGTTACTAGAGTCGTTTTTCAGAAACTATTAAGTAAAGAACTGTGAAGAAGAGTGGACATAGTGCAACAGCTGGCCTTTTAATATGCCAACGAGTATCCTAGATATTATGTGTTTGTATTACCTTGTCAGCTTGAGATCCAGAAGAATCGTCACTAGAATAACCAAAACTCTCGTCACAGGCAGGGGGAAAAAATTCTTCATCATTGCCAATAGCAACCTTGCTCTTTCGTTTCTTGGTACCTTTTCTTTGACTGCTCCGATACAAGGCAGGTAGTGAAGCTACTAGGTCTTTTATCCCAAGAGACTCTAACATTGCCAAGTTCTTTTCAATTTGCTCATCTCTTGCCCTTTCATATGCAGCCATTTTTTGGATTTTTACAGCTGCCCTTTACAAACTTGCTCAATCCTATGGAACTTCAATGAACTAAATTGATTAACATGCGCAACAATATAATTAATAAAAGAAACAAAGTATAACAATTTGCGAAGAACATTTAAGAAGGTAAACACGTCTTAAGCATGCATAGCCAAAACATCATAGATCAGTCTAATATGTAGCACTCCTAATACATAGATAACACAAAACAATAACCAAAACTATGACATGCTATATATATCATTATCTTAGTCGTCGTCGTCGTCGTTGTCGTCGTCGTCGTCGTCGTCGTCGTCGTCAGTAAATTCATCTTCTTGGTCATTGTCAGTGCAATAGTCAGCCATGGTATCGTCTTCCTCATCATCTGTGACTGACAAATTTTGTTGATCTAGACAGTTCCCAATTACTATTTCACTTTGGTCAACAGTGTTTGCAACCAAGTCTTCCCTACACAATGTGGTCACTTCTCTATCCTCAACTTGTATGGGGACACCATCGACCTCAACATCGACCTCATCTCCCTGAAATACCTCATCGTTATTGTCATCTTCCTCATCCACTTCTAGAACATCAAACAAATTTCTGGTGCGTATCTTTTGTACAATTTGCCAAGAACCACCATGTTTTGGGTCATTTAAGTAGTACACTTGTCTTGCTTGAGATGCCAGCACAAAAGGTTCATTCGCATACCAAGTCTTGGAGGCATTAACACTGATGAAATGCTCGTCTTTTCTTATTCCTTCCTTTTTGTCACTCATATCCCGCCATTGACACTTAAACAGATATACACAATTCCCGAAGCAATATTTTAGTTCTATTATATCAATCAAGATGCCATAGAAATCAATCACTTCTGATCGATGCTCTCCTTTGACCACAATACCACTATTTTGAGTTATACGGAGCCTCTCACGATCTCTAGTACGAAACCTAGTCCCATTGACTATACATCCACTGCACCTTGTCACTCTACGGTCAGGACCCAAAGCTAGGGAGTAAAGGTCATCTGTAGCTTCAGGCGAATTTTGTTTCCGCAACTGTATCATCTATTTAGAAGAAATACACAAATAGTTAGAAGTGGCCGTTTTGGGTTTAGTTTAAAAAATAGATATACATTTTAGAGAAA
The DNA here is from genome assembly GCA_020567845.1 of Rhododendron henanense subsp. lingbaoense. Classification (NCBI taxonomy): domain Eukaryota; kingdom Viridiplantae; phylum Streptophyta; class Magnoliopsida; order Ericales; family Ericaceae; genus Rhododendron; species Rhododendron henanense. The sequence goes on along the minus strand of CM036313.1, from coordinate 12,579,244 downwards.
GTTCGTACTTACATGTTTTTCAAACCAAGAAGGGAATTCACTTTGATGCCTTTGTTCTACATTCATGGGACTTTGTTTCTGGATCTCTTCTTCATGTTTCCTGCATAATATATATAATAAGATTTCTAGCTTTTAATGTTAGTAACTCAATGATATAGATATAGAGATTGTTCACTTACTTTAGATATGTCTCGATTTCAATGCAATTATTCAGAACATACCATCGAGCCTTTGAATAATCTTCCAAATTCAACTTTTTAATGACTACAGCACCTAATGGACGAGCATTACATGCAAAAATAGGCAACTTAGAGGACAATTGAACTTGACCCCCATCGTGATTCCTTTCTTCACGGTTAAACCTCGTTTCAATATCAGTAAGATACATTGAACAGAATGTGAGACACTCCTTATCAATGTAGGCTTCAACAATTGAGCCTTCTGGGTGAGCTTTGTTGCGTACAGAATCCTTCCAAGTTCGCAAAAACCTAACATGTTTAGGAGAGGCAAATAAGGTTAACATGTTCAAAGTCTTATTGAAAGTTTTGATCACGAGAATATAAGATGGAAATACCTTTCAATGGGATACATCCATCGATATTGAACTGGCCCCGCGATTATAGCCTCATGCGCTAAGTGAATTGCCAAATGAACCATTACATCAAAAAATGATGGCGGAAAAATCATCTCCAACTTGCACAATATTAAGGCAATATCTTTTTCAAGTTGCTCTAATACTTGCAATTGCAAAGTCTCCGAGCACAACTCCTTGAAGAATAAACTCAATTCAATGCGGAACAAACATCCTTTGACAGAAATCCACGCAGTGCAATGGGTAGTAATTGTAGCATGACATGGCAATCATGGCTCTTCATTCCTGAAATCTTACCATCTGTGATGTTCGCACATCGAGAAATGTTTGATGCGTACCCATCAGGAAACTTTACAGATTTTAACCATTGACATATGCTTCGCTTTTCACTTAAGGACAACGTGTAGCATGCTGGTGGGATAACAATTCTATCACCATCTCGTCGCAGGTGTAACTCCTTCCTTATCCCTAACAACTCTAAATCCATACGACTTTTGGCTGTATCTTTTGTCTTTCCATCAAGGTTCATCAAAGTTCCTAGTATATTTTCAAGAATATTTTTTTCAATGTGCATGACATCCAAATTGTGCCACAATTTCAGATTCTTCCAGTAAGGTAACTCAAAAAAAATGCTCTTCTTTGTCCAATTCAGCTCTCTTTCGGACCGTTTTCTCTTCTTCTTGTTCGGATGCTTTCCAAATCTAACATCATTAGGGATAGCAGCGAGTTGCCTCAACACATCATCTCCAGATAACATTTTCGGTCTTAACCTAGTTTCATTCTTCCCATTGAATTTTTTACTTTTTCGCCACTTATGATTTGAATTCAAGAAACGACGGTGGCCAAGATAACATTGTTTTTGCCCATTCTTCAATGTCATAGAACATGTCTCAGCATTGCAAACTGGACATGCTAATTTTCCTTTCGTGCTCCATCCAGAGAGCATCCCATAAGCAGGAAAATCGCTTATTGTCCATAAAACCGTTGCATGCAATCTAAAGGTCTGTTTTGAATAAGCATCATATGTACTGACCCCATTGTGCCACAAATCTTTTAACTCATCTACCAATGGTTGAAGATACACATCAATGTCATTCCCAGGCGAACTTGGTCCTGGAATAAGCATCGACATAATCAAAAATGGCTCCTTCATGCACTTCCATGGCGGCAAATTGTATGGTGCAAGGATAACGGGCCACATACTGTATGTATTGCTCATATTCCCAAATGGGTTGAAGCCATCACTTGCTAGCCCAAGCCAAACATTCCGAGGATCTCGGCTAAACCACTCATGCTCCTTATCAAATTCTTTCCACGCAATTGAGTCGGCTGGATGCCTCGATACACCATTTTCCTCCACACGCGTTTCCTTGTGCCACCTCATATACCATGAGGTCTTCCTCGACATGAACAATCGCTGTAGCCTAGGCTTCAAGGGCAAGTATCGCAACACCTTATGAGGAATCTTCTTGCCTATTCTTGAAATGGATTTCCATCTAGAAGTTCCGCATATTGGGCACTCTTGTCGATTTTCGTACTCTTTCCAGAATAATGCACAATCATATTTGCATGCATGGATAGTTGTATAACTTAGCCCAAGGTCTCGCAATAAGTTTCGGGCCTCACTATAAGACTTCGGCAGTGTCTCACCCGCCGGAAGTACTTTCTTGATTAAAGCTAGCATCATACTACATGCTTTGTTAGACATTCTAGTCATTGTCTTCACATGAAGAAAGTGGATAAGGAAAGACAACTTGGAAAACATTTGGCAGCCTGGATACAATTCACAATCTGCATCACGCACTAGCTAGCCTAACGAACTTTTCTGGTTCAGCTTCAAACACAGGAGAAGAATAGATGTCAAATGCCTCATCTTGATCAGCATCCCTTATTTCCCCTCCCCGTACATCCTCCAATATTTCATGAACAAAGTCCTGGCTTGGCGTTTTATCGTGTCCCACACCAGCACTATGATCATCATTGCCACCACTAGTGAATTCAAAGGACTCACCATGATGTACCCACTGAAAGTAACCTTGAGTCATCCCATGTTCATAAAGATGATCTTCCACGATAATGAAATCCCGAAAATACATATTATTGCACCTTTGACATGGACATCGAATCTTCTCCTTTCCACTTGCATGGGTTTTTGCAAATTGCATAAACTGCTTTACCCCATTTATGTAGCTCCCACACCATCTATTCTTATTTTGTATCCAACTCTTATCCATTTTGTAACGCTACGAAGATTAATAAAGAGAATTCCCAAGTAAGAAAAAAAAACATCAACAAAGTTGTTATGCAAACATAGTAGTTCATGGTAAGTGACTCAAAGAAGGGGGAGCGGTCGGAGTGATAGAAATAAGGCATAATGTACATTGAATAAGCAATAATCAATAAGTCAAGTGGCTTATTTAGCCGAACAACACCTAAAATAATCTCACAAAGTTTGAGATTTACAGCATAAATAATCACAGTATTCAAAGTTCGGGTATTACAACCGGGGCATCCCCTAAAACAGAATACAAGCAAAATATAAACAAGCTACTAGCAGATCAAACAAAAGTACGCACAAACTACACCACAACCACTAGGCCTTACTAACTACAAATAAAACCAGAACCAATCCTTTTTTTAACAAAAAGATGTTACAAGAGATGCTTATAGAGGAACCGATTCCCTATTTTTCTCCCATTTGAGACAAATTCAACAAATTTGCAACAATAACCTAGAACTAGCAAACTGAGTTATGTTTAAAACTATGGTTAACACTACTAGTCTCATTCGAACAACGAGTTCTAAGATATTAAAGCAAATTCAGTCACTGGGCACATTTCTTTTGGGTTAATCTAGTAAACAAACTCTCCTTTTTTGCTTGAATAAAAGCTTTAGTGGTCCTAATGCCTTCCCATACTTGGTGCTCTGCATAATGGCATAAAACAGTGCAGTAGCACCTCACAGTTGTTCCCCGATTGCTTTTTTTCTTTTTCTTTTTTTTGGTCAGATAAATTTTATTGAAACAAATAGGAGACATAACCACTGGGACATCCCCTGAAGCAGAACACATGCAAAACATAAACAAGCTACTAGCAAATCAACCAAAAGTACACACAAACTACACCATAGCCACTAGGCCTTCCAAACTACAAACAAAAGCAGAACCCATCCTTTTTTTAACAAACAAAAAGATTTTGCTTATAGAGGAACCGAGTTCTTTCTCTTCTTTCAAAGATTTCAGATCACCCAAATGCAGAATCACAAGAAACGAGTTCTTTGTAGGGCTACGAACTGATCTAAGGGGGCGTTAGTGATTTCAGAAACTTCAAAAGAAATTTTTACTGAAAACATGAGTAAATATATGACAAACGCCTCGAGATTTTCTAAGAATTGCAAATCACCAAAATTATTAATACCCTCATAGTTCTTCATCCCGAAAAATAAGTAACCAAATAAAGGAGGTGATACAATGAAATGAATTGCAAATTGATCGATACCAGAGTGCTTGTAGGAGTTGAGGTTGTAGAGATTGTTGCTCTCTTTGCTGAACACCACGCTCACGGATCCGTTGCCGAACTCCTTCACCAGGAACGAGTTGTTCTTCTTCACGATCTCTCTTGTAGCTTTCCCGTAACCATTTTCGGAGAGTTAGGGTTCTCTTCCTTGGAGTTCATTTTGCAAAGAAAAGTAAAGTTATAGTGTCAGAAAATAGGAAAAGCGGGAAGTGAATATTGGGAAGCGGGAAGTGAATCTTGGACGCGCCAAGTGTTGGAGGCAAAAAAAATTCCACCGATACCTGTATAACACGACGGCGTTTTGGATTATGTTTTTTGGTGTTGAAAGTTGAAACATTAAGTTTTAGGGCATTGCTATTTGCAGCCACTTATTTTCTGAATGTAGCCTGTATATAATATGGTACACACCTGTTTATAAGATGGTACACAGACTACGTTCAGAAAATTTGTGGCTGCAAATAGCAAGGCCCTAAGTTTTATCCTTCTTTTAGGACTCTTTAACGAGAGCTCTAGAGCTAAAAATTAAATATGATCCTTTAGGATAAAATAATCAGAAAAATAAGATTTTTGCACCGATTCAAACGGATTGAAAATCGGAACACTTTGGACTTTTTAACGAGAGCCCTAGAGCTAAAAATTAATTATGATCTTTTAAGATAAAATGATAAGAAAAATAAGATCTTTGCACCGGTTCAAGCCTTTACCCATATCCAAATTAGTTGTTTTTTTTAAGAAAATCTTACAAACATGCATGTTTCCAAAAAAGAAAAAAAGAAAAAAGACTAAAGCTTGATCTGGACTCAAAAAAAATTCGCTTATTTTTGTTCCCTTTTTTCAATTATTTATTTGTGGAGGAATGAGAAATATATATATAGTCAGCTTCCTATAAAGAATCCCTTACATAGCTTAAGTAAGGACCTCATAGATCCCGATTGAATTTTAATGATCCGAACCGTCCAATGTGATCAGAACGTGATTTTAAGGGTCTCCTCCAGAAATCAGTAAAAAATATGACTGGAAAGTGCTTGATCTGAACAGTTTTCACTGAATAGTTCAATTAAAAACTGCTCAAAACAAGCACCTTTTTATCATATTTTTTGTTAATTTCTCGCGGGGTCTCTTAAAATCACGGTTTGCACACATTAAACGGTTCAAATTATCAAATTTTGATCGGGACATATGAGTCCTTACCTAAGGTCCTTACTTAATGTTATTACAAGAAGCTTGTGGGTCCTATAAAAGATCCCTTATTTTAATAAAATATGGACCTCATGATCTTGATCAAATTTCGATGATCCGAACCGTTCAATGTGATCAGAATGTGATTTTTAAGGGTCCCCTAAGTCAAATCAACAAAAAATATACCTGGAAAGTGCTTGATTTGAGCAGTTTTTATTGAACGATCAATTAAAAACTGCTCAAAACAAGCACTTTCCGGTCATATTTTTTGCTTATTTCTTGCGAAAACCCTTAAAATCACATTCTGCACATATTGAACGCTTTGGATCATCAAAATTTGATCGAGAAATGGGGAGGTTCATATTTTATTAAAATAATGGATCTATTATAGGATCCGTGGTGTATATATATAATACACACACAGAGTCAGCTTCTTGTAAAGAATCTCCTACTTAGTATAAGTGCGGACCTCATAGATTCCGATCAAATTTTGATGGTCCAGTCCATTCAATGTGATCAGAACGTGATTTTAAAGGACCCTGCGAGAAATCGGCAAAAAATATGATCGGAAAGTGCTTCATCTTAGCAGTTTTCATTTAACGATTCAATAAAAAACTGCTCATATCAAGCACTTTCCGGTCATATTTTTTGTTGATTTCTAACGAAAATCCTTAAAATCACATTCTGAACATATTGAACAGTTTGAATCATTGAAATTTGAATGGAAAATGGAGGATTGGATAAAAGGAGATTAAGAATATGAATAGATGGGACAAGTTGGGTTCACAAAAATAATAGATAAGACTATATGCATATTGGAATTAATTATATTGTATTTGTTTAGGTGAGATAAATATGATGAGGGTAATTTTCGACCGTTGGATGCGGAGATAAAGACGATGAGGGTATCCCCTCCATTAATTAGTTAAATGTAATACTAAATTGACAAATAGTCCAGACTTCGGGTTGGTGTTGTGCAGTGAGTACCATGCTGCACACCTCCAAGTCGTTGGATCGTGCATCCGACGGCTCGAATCTCATCTCAACAACCAACAATCGAGAGCCGTTCATTGCCGAGATGAGATTCGAGCTGTCGGATGCACGATTCGACGGCTTGGAGGTGCGTACCACGGTGCAGCGCACACCACTGCACAACACTATCCCCCAATTGCAAATAGTTCACTATTGTCCAATTGCCCTTACTTTCGTGTGCAAACATACACCGAACTATGGAGTACAAAAAAAGAGGGTATATGTGAGTCCACCCTCAATCCCGTTGATAGACCTCACCTAGCTTTTTCCCACCATCAAACATACCAATGAAGTATAACATACAGATTGAGACAAATTTTTTGCAAGAAAAGGGATTATCTTCATCCCCATAGTGCAAACGGACCATTTTGTTTGGGTTTTTGGGCTCCTTTCCTCCAAGTCTAATGTGTTTATCGAAACTGTTCATTTGTACAACTCTTTGCTACCCTCAACCATGCCGAACATCATGTTTTGAGACCAAAGGCCTTGTTCCAGAACATTTTCTTAAAAAAAAAGTATTTATTTCACATTTTAAAACTTAAAAATAATGTAAATCAAATTTTATTTTTTTTATTTTTTTGCACCACTCAAAAGATCTCAATGAAATTTATCAAATCAGATTCATATTGTTAGAAAAATTATTTGCATAAACACATTATTTTTTAGTTCAAAAATATTTTCTTAAAAAATAAGTACTTAAAATGGGTTCTAAACCACACTCTAAGTCACAAAACAAAAAAAATAATTAAGCCTCGAAAAAGTTCTGCTATAGCATTTAGTGACTCACAATTGGTCACTAAATAAGAAAGATTTTGCGACTAGAGCACCCTAGTCGCTCAAACATTTAATACATAGACATAATGTAACCAGCTTCTTTTTGGTCGCAAAATAGTCACATGCTGGTCGCAATACTTATTCATTCAACTCTTTTACGTGACAAAATACATTTTGGTCGTTAAATGAATTAGAATTCGGTTGCTAAAAGTTTTCCCGCGAGCGGTAAAGTTTGGCGCCAAAGAATAGGTGACTCGTATTTACCGACCAACACATTGGGTCGCTCGTGGGAACAACTTTCTTCTTTTTGCGACCAAGAAAGCTCTTAGTCGCAAGTACCATAGCAAAAGAGACCCAGATTTTGTTAGTCACAAAAAGTTGGTCGTTAGTCACAAAAAGTTGGTCGCAAAGAACACAATTTGCTGTAGTTGGTGGTTCTGTATGGTGGGGTGTGGCTGCTGTGGTGATCAAGGTTCCGTTTTGTTGTGTTTGCTGTGTCTCGGCCGCCATTGTGGCAGCGGTGGTGGCGGCAGTGAGGGTCATTTGATTGGTGTTTCTGGGCGGCTGGACTTAGGGTTGTGGATCTGTTGTTTACTCGTAGGTTTTGCTTTAGTTTTGTTAGCTGTTTTTTTGTTGGTTTGCTTCCCTTGCGTGGGACTTTCTCACTCCTTGTGGGTGTCGTTCTACTGTTTTTTTTTTTACGTCGTCTTGATGCATGGCATTTCGAGATCGGAGATGAGTCTTGTCTATGTGAGGTCCTGAATGTTCGTTTGTGAGTTTAGGCCTCCCTTTTGGTTGCTCTCCTCCCTCCCTGGGGGGTGGCTGTCCATTCCCGATGTATGATTTTCGTATCAATGAAAGTACCTCTCAAATTTGACATTTTTTATAATCATGTTTTGGTTTTTTTTTTTTGGTCAATCGGAAATACGCATGTTTAGGTTTTGTTTCAAAAAGATCTGTGCCCAAATATATATATATATTCGAAAAAGATCTGTGCCCAAATATATGTATTCGGTTTTTTTTTTTAATTTCTTCTTCCAAGTAAACGAGGCTAAAATTGGAAACCTTCTAACAAAACCTTATCAGCATATGAAGATAAATGGATCAACTAGTCCCATAACATCTTGGGAGAATATCTTCAAAGTCAAAGAATATTTATGTTTTATATTCAATCGTGGGAACATCCTGTTATCAAGTTTTCAGGATTGATTCGATCGACGGGGATCGATGGCAAAATCGACGGGTAATTGTGTTTTGAGTTGCTGGAATGTGGTTGTGAAAAAGTGGAATTTGGTTCCTTGCCGTGTCTCAGGACTTCTTTGGAAACAAACAATGAAGTGGATGGATTATGGAAGAATAATAATAAAATGGACTCTATTAAACTTCAAAGTAGAAGAACAAACGATAAAGATTATCGTGTGAACGATTACAAGTTAAAACTACTCCTAGAAAAGAAAAGATAAAGGCCTGATTGGCGTTGTTTGTGTGTCTTCAAAACTGCTACGAGTCTCTCCATAAATAGGCCTCTTCGTTTGAATTTGAATGTTCCCTCCAAAGATGGCAGTTACTCCCTTGTATTACGCCTTTGCATTGTTCCCACGTTTAGTGAAGTAAATAACTCCCACGTTGTGAAAAATTGCTCCAAGAATTGCTGAGCAACACTTCCCACGATCACGAGAGTGTCTCTGTGAATCTCCTTTTAACACCTGTATATGAACTGCCCGTATAAATAAGTTCACTAATACTTAGCTTATTAAACGGGAACAAGCCCCAGATTGACCGATCGACGGGTCACTCGACGGGAGTGTAGTGCTAAAACCTTTTGCTATGGTTTTATGTTTACCTAATCTAACCTATGATATTAAGGTGTACCGGAGTTACCTCTAATAATATCACAATTCCCTGTGCCACGTGTCACCCAAACAATGGGTGAAATAAAATCACAATTATGGAGCAAACAATGCCCCCCTTATTTATTTAAGTTAAAACTTTTAACTTAAGTAAATAAATTCCCCAAAGTCGTGTTTGATATGTGGGGTTTCCCAAACGTATACATAGCCTTCACCGTGAAAGCTAGGGCACAGTTAATATTTTTTACTCCTCCTTTGAAAAACTTCCCATTTGAAAACTTCTCCTGCAATGGCGCCCAAAAAACCCTCAACTGGTAAAGCATTAGCAACCAAAGCTTCGTCAACTTCTCAGTCAAACAAATCGAAAACTTCTCAGTCGACGCGATCAAAGAAACAGAGTCCCCCCCAATTTAGGGTTCCCGTTGACGATATTCCACCAAGATTTCCTCAATGCCTTAGAGAGGCAGAGCAGGTAAATCAGTACTTTGTTTCTAGGGCAGACACTCAAACCAACTTTATACTTGGGCTAGTATATTCTCCTACCCCTATTGAATTACCAACATATTACCCAATCAATGTTGACGAGCCCCTACTACTTTCGCTTCCTGGCCTTCAATGGACTAATTGGGAAACGAGAGGATCAATCAGATCATGGCCAACGGTTCAACCAACTTGGAAGAAGTGGGTTAACCGAATGAGGGGACACCTTCATCTTGAATGGACAGCACTGAGTATTTCTGAATTGATTGATCTTTCGACTCTTTCCATAGAATTAAACCCCTATCTGTTAGCTGCTGCCGCTTGCTTCTGGTCCACATCATGTAATGCCTTTATTTTCCCAAATGGACCTATTTCGCCTACTGTTTTGGACATTATTCATCTTACTAGCCTGTCATGTGTAGGCCTAGAAGTGAATGCCACACTTGATCATGACCCCTATAAGCCTCCATTTCAGTTCAAAGGCTCAATTAGTTATGCCAGTTTCTTGGTTCAACATTTTGGGCCTGAACACGCCAAGCCTCTATTTAATGAAAAGGTTGCCTTTTACCTGTATTGGCTTTGTAAATATGTGATGTGTATTTCTGGTCTTAAGATTACTCAAGAGTATATTAGACTAGCCATTTGTTTGGCTCAGAATAAGAAATTAGCCCTGGCTCCCTTTGTTTTGGGTACTCTTTATAATGGTCTTTGGACTTTTGTCAAGAACAAAATTACCAACAGCTGTGGTGGCCCCTTTTGGATACTCCAGGCCTGGCTGTATGCTTACTTCCCGTCGATCAGGCCTTTCAGTCGTTACTCACAAAGGGAAGATGGTAGAGACTGTCAAAGTTATGGTGAACACTTCCTATCATTTGAGCCTCGAGGAGAAAATTGTACATTTAAAAGATATTTCACGACTTTCTTTCAATCCAACACTGGTGATCTTCCAGATTGGCTCCCTTTCAAGGAATGCCAATACCCTGCTTCTCAGAAGATACAGCCCATCCTCAATCTATTGGTTCATGTCCAAGTGGTTAATGATTTCTGGGCTAGCATATTGATTTCTAGATTCCTTTCTATAGGATTCTCCCCATCTGCTTCTCATTTCTCCAATTGCAGCTTTGAAATATATCTGCCTAATCAGTGTGCCAGGCAATTTGGTCTAACACAAGGGGTACCTGTCCCTTATACTCATCCCAAGATCAAGGATTTGGTAGATACAAGGCCTAGTGTAACCCAGCTTTCCCTCATTCAAGAATTGGTTGGGCAATTTCAGGGTGCAAGAACTGGGTATATTTTCAAGGCTTTTGTTGCTGCTCCCTCATCTACTTCTGCTTTCAAAACTTTTTGGAAGTTTGTTACACCAATCGTCTTCAACAAAGGCTTGGACAATTGTCTTTCAAGACTTGACCCTAATACCTCATATTCAGGTATCATGTTTTTACTTCTTTTTGTTTAATTAGTATCAGTCTCATGTTTTATCACATACTAATTTCATGCTGCTATTCTTGTCAGTCTCTATTCCCAAAGAAGTTCCTATTTTAAAGGAGGCTTCACCATCAAAGGTAGATAAAGGGAAAGGGATTGTCAATGTTGATGACTTATCAAAACAAAAGAAGAGAACTCGAAGTTCTCAAGTGGATGATGTGCCAGTTTCCCCACTTCTGGTTGATGCCATAAAAAACTGCAATCCCCAAGCCCAAGAGGAGGAGATTGCTGATGATATGGAAACTTTGGGGCTATTCCAAAGGGTAAAATATCTAATTCTTATATATGACCATTTGTTTGTATTTGGTCTTTTACTATTTTGACTGATTACAATCCTCTTTTCAAATTCAGAGAACCAGGAGAAAGCTTCAATTACCAACATCCTCCGAAGAAAACAATAGTCAAGACAAAGCAACCACTGACCTTTCACATGTTTTGGTGCTTCCATTGCAAGAAGATGCAACTGGTGGCCATACACCATCACCTCTGAAGCCTCCAAACCAGACTGATCAAGAAGATGATACTCCTGAGAAAGCTGACGAACCATTGCCAACAGATACCAAACAAGCTGCTGCTGTTTCTTCAGAAAATGTCCAAATACACCTAGAAGGTGTAACTACTGAAAAGGTTGATGAATTGACAACTACACAGCTTGCTGCTATACCTTCAGCAAGTGATGAAGCCTTGATTGATCTGAATCTCGACTTAGATCCCGACAATCGAGTGTCACCTACTAACTCCAAAAATCAAGGTGACACTGACATTGGCTTGGATACAGTTGGGCTCAATTCTCCAAAATCTCAAGAGACTGCTGAGGAGCCCACTCCTGTCACAATTACTTTTACTCCTTCTCAGTCAACAGGAATCCCCGAGGTCCAAGAGCAACCACAGACGGCAGGGCCAAAACTATTGGACCATGTGATCACATCTGAGACCCCCAAAGCATCTTCCTCCTCTGTCAATAAGGATGGGGACCAAAATCCTGTTTCAGACTTGGATCAAATGATAAGTAAGGTTAAGACTTTTTCTGAGTCTTATTCCAAATCCATGTCTGAGTTTTCTAAGTCTTTAACTCCTCCCACCTCTTATCATCTGAGTGAAGAAACTAAAGATGAGGTGAAGTCTTTCTTTCGAATGCTTGAGCTCCCTTTAGCAGAGGTTGCTGCTGACCATATTCCAGCTTTCACTAGCTGTGTTACTCATCTGATTGATAGGAAAATCCTTCCTGATTTAGAACATATTGAGTTAGAGGAGCTTTGGTCTGGTTTAAGCAAGAATCTGTCAGTTGCGGCCTACTGCCAAAAGGAAATGAAGGAAAAGCTGAAGACCATAGATCAGTTTGCCAACACTTCTGGCAAGCTTGACACAATGAGCACCTCCATCTCTCAACTAAAAAATGACTTGCATCAATTAGATGTAGAAGAGGCTGGGCTGATTGCTCGTTTGAACCAGATTAAGCAAGAAAGGATTTCTCTGATAGCACAAAAAGAACACATCAGTCACGATTTGGCTAGTATTACTCCTGATGAACAAGGGATAAAAGCCATGATTGAGGTGACGAGAGATGATTACTTGAAGAACCAGTCAAGATACAAGACTATTGATCATCAATGGAACTATTTTGTTAAGTTCTTTATGGATTTCAAGTCTAGGATTCAGTAATTTTGTAAATGACTATATCATGGCCTATTTTTGTAAGGCTTTGTTAATGTTTAACTCTTTTCTTTAATGAATATTAGCCTTTTTGAGGCTTTTAGAATCTTATACTTATTATTTGAGGTTTAACTTTTTTCTTATTGTTGATGCATGCCTGAACAAGTGAGGCTAGATCTCATAAACAACATCTCGAATTTCTTAATCCACCTTTTGGATATTTTAATTAATAACTGTCCCCAAATCGACGGGGACCCATTAATTAGAAGTTCACTCAGTCACTACCGAGTAGTGTTTATAACTGGCAAATCCGAAAAGTTACTTCTTGTCATGAATCAACTGACACGACCCTTCCCCTTCTCCATTCTAGTGGAGATCGTGGGCAGTTATCCCTCGGGGATTGAGTTAATAACTCATGCCAATTTTGAAAATTGAATTAGCAGTTCCAAGCTGCATTGGAAAACTGAACAGCCACTACGTTGGCAGTTACCACTTATGCCTTTAAATTAGACATTAATCCTTATTGTTTTTACCTTCAACAAATTAACCATAGTTCATTCCTTCAATCATGTCTACTGCAAATACAAACTCTGCACGCATGGAGATCGACAGGAAGAACACATTTCCAGCTTTCGAAGGGAGTTCCTCCTCCATGGACGATCCATATTCTCCCATTCGACCCACTGGATGGGATGATCCCTTACCATCTAATCCCCCTGCACAATGGGGACTCGTGCAACCCACTTAAAGGGTGGTTGTCAGGATGGAAGAATCACTCTTCTACCCAAACTCCAACATCCGACGCTCTCATATCAAAGTGAGCTACATGTTTCCCTGGGTTAGAGAAGAACCAAGAGCAATGCTGCTGGACTCACTACTCTCATCATCCTTACGACCCATGTCATTTCAACTGGCTGAAGCAGGTGGTAAGCCTTATCTGGAGAATCATCACTCTCTCTTCGAAAAGGCCAAAACCCAACAACTTTATTGGAAAGAAGTTGTTCGAAAACCCTGTTATCCCGTCGATTTCTCTGATGATGAACCCAAACTCAAACCTCTCCCTGAGAACCCTGATTGGTTTGGGGAACTAACCAAACTGAGGTTTGATCCCCCAATGTCTCTTACTGCCCATCAAGGGTATTCTTTCTTTAGAGATTCTGATGAAACCATAGCCAAAGAATTATTGGCTGCTTTTGCTTTTTTAGATGTTCACATCTTAGAAGAGCAAGTCCCCTACTTGAACTTTTTATGGGCCTGTGAAACCCTTCAGTTTTACGAAAGTAGCCTTATTACTACCCATTTACACGGGTTCAAGACCTCTTTGCCTCTCATAAGGCTTTGGTTAAGGACTAGCACCACTGCACACTACGACCCTTTTTGGGTTAACTATGAATTGAGTCAAGATAAGGTTATCAATCTTCACAATAAAATGATAGCCTTTGAGGAATCTGACTGGGAACTGCCACCCAATCCCTCAAGGAAAATTATCAAAAAGCACCAGAATTGGCAGATCAAGAGAGCCCAAAAGAGGGCTGTACTTCAAACTAAGGCCCAGCAAAGGGTTCTAGCCATGAGGCCTATGGTTGAGAAGAAAATACAAATGGATGCAGAGGAGATTGCTAGGGACAGGGAGCATGACTTCCTGACATATGCTTGGGAAAAATTCCATGTGTTTGTAACATGGAGTTTTCCTCACTACTTTGAGATCATCAGTATCGACGCAGATGGCAACCCCATTGCACCAGCTGGAAATTAGGCTTATGATATTTAGCCTTTTTCTTTTAATTGTATCTTTTCTATTGCCTCTTTTCAAAAGGCTTTTGTTTTGATTCTGCCTTATTAACAGGCACCATATTATGTTTTATTATGGAATGAAAGTATAAGCCTTAGTTAATAGGCTTATTATGTTAATTTCTGTTTGATCTGCGTATGGTTATATGTCTTCTTATTATCAACAACTGAGAATTCAGTTTCATGCAGTATCTCATCAAAACAGATAAACTTAAGATCAAATGATCCATCAAAAAGTAATTTTATGAATCAATCGACTCCCAAGGTGATGGGAAATACCCCTTTAAATACTTCCCATTAATTGTTCTTTCATGTGATATCCCGAGAATTGATTCCAAATGGTATGCTCCTCCTCTCAGGATCTTTAACACACGAAATGGTCCCTCCCAATTTGGAGACCACTTGCCAAATGTTCTTTTCTTTTTCTTATCTAAAGGTAATATTGCTTTCCAAACCAAATCACCTTCTGCAAACGACTTCTCATGCACTCTTTTATTATATATTCTTTCCATTTTCTTTTTCTGTGCTTGGATATTGTTTAATGCGTCGATTCTGGACTCTTCTAGTCCATCCAGTTCTCCATACATTGATTCCTCAAAATCAACATTGTTTGGATCATAATGACTGGCTACCCTATGAGAAATGAAATTAATCTCGACGGGCAAAACTGCAGCCTGACCATACACCAATTCATATGGTGTTGTTTTTGTACTGTCTCTTTTTGATGTTCTATAAGCCCATAAAACTTTTGGCAATAATTCATGCCATTCTCTGGGGTTATCTACAATCATCTTAGACAAGGTATTCTTAATAATTTTGTTGGTTGATTCCACTTGTCCGTTTGCTTGAGCATAGTAAGGAGAAGAGTTTAAAATTTTCACTCCAAATGACTTAGCATAAGCCATAACTTCTTGACCATTAAACACAGACGCTTGGTCAACAGTTATAGTCTCAGGAATACCAAATCGACAGAAAATATATTCCTCAAGAAAATCAATTACTTGTTTCTGAGCTACACTTTTCAAAGGAATTGCTTCTGTCCATTTTGTAAAATAATCTGTAGCCACCATTATGTACTCATGCTGCGAGGAAGAATGAGGTACAATCTCTCCAATCATATCAATTGCCCATCCTCTGAAAGGCCACGGTTTAACAATTGATTGTAAAGGAAAAGCAGGTGACCTTTGAATTGGGCCATGCTGTTGGCATTTTTGACACCCTTTTGCATATGCAATACAGTCTTTTCTTAAGGTTGGCCAATAATAGCCATACCTCCTGATTAACCATTTCATTTTCTCTCCAGATTGATGGGAACCACAAGTCCCTTCATGGACTTCTCCCATAACTGTCATGATTTGAGGTTTAGCAATACACAGCAATAACACCCCATCTGATGACTTTCTAAATAGATCACTACCCAAAATGATGTAATTGATAGCTCTTTGTTTGATACTCCTATCTGTTTTCTCATTTGGATTTTCTAAAAACCTTTTTATTGGAACTCTCTAGTCATCAATTAGATTTATCTCCATAACTTCCAAATCATTTCCATCTCTTTCAATAGAGAAAGGCAAAAATCTCTTTTGGACTCTTATTAATTTTTCATTTTGTCCCTCAGGAATCTTAACTCCAGATGCAATTTGTGCCATTTCATTGGCTTCCCCATTTTCTAATCTATAAACATGTTCTAATCATATGTCATCGAAATATGACATGAGAACTTTGACTTTATGTAATTGTAGTTCTAAAAGTGGATGGTTGCACTTGTATTCGCCCATTACTTGTCGTATTACCAATTGTGAATCCCCTATGACATTCAAATGTCTTATATTCAATTCTTTTGCAATTTCCAATCCAATAATTAAAGCTTCATACTCAGCTTGATTATTAGACATGATTCTGCTTTCATCTAGTTGGAAAGAGAACTGTAGTAATTCTCCTTTTGGGGAAATTAGAACTATGCCAGCCCCAACCCCTCTGTCAGTTTTGGAACCATCAAATGATAATTTCCATGGTTTTATTTCAACCATATGAATCTCGAATTCATCCTTCTCCATCAATACATTAGGATGATCCGCCAGAAAATCAGCTAACGCTTGACCCTTTACTGCCTTTTGAGGCACATATTCTAAGCAGTACTCTACCAAGGCCAATAACCATTTTCCTTGCTTACCTCTCAATATAGGTCTTGTTAAGATGTATTTTATAATGTCAGTTTGTGCAATTACATGCACCGTTGACGGCAACATATAATACCTTAATTTGATTGCAGAAAAATACAATGCTAGGCATAACTTTTCAATTGGTTTATATTTTATCTCGCACTCATTTAATCTTCTACTTAAGTAATATATTGCTTGTTCATGGCCGTTTTCGTTGTCTTGGGCCAAAAGACTCCCAATCGACTGGTGGCCAGCTGAGATATAGAGTTTCAAGGGTTTGCCAAATATTGGTGGCATAAGCACAGGAGGCTTAACTAATGACTGTTTCAAGAATTCAAAAGCTTTATTATGCTCTTCATTCCACTTAAAATCTTTATGAGATTTCAATTTCAAAAGTGGTGAGAAAGCCAAGGTTTTCCCAGATAAATTGGAAATAAACCTTCTTAAGAAGTTGACTTGTCCCAAGAACTGTTGGAGTTCTTGTTTGTTTGTTGGAGGTTGTGCTTCCATCACTGCTTTTGTTTTATCTTTATCAACTTCAATTCCTTTCTTATGAACTAGGAATCCGAGGAAATTTCCAGCACTAACTCCAAAAGCACACTTTGTTGCATTCATTTTCAGTTGGTATTGTCTCATCCTTTGTAGGACTTGTTTCAAATGATCAATATGATCATCAAATGTGTGTGATTTCACAACTACATCATCAATGTAAACTTCCATAAATCTTCCAATCAAGTCATGGAAAATTACATTCATAGTTCTTTGATAAGTCGCCCCAGCATTCTTTAAACCAAATGCCATCACAATCCATTCAAATAGTCCAATATATCCTGGACATCTGAATGTTGTTTTATGTGTATCTTCTTCTGCAATGAATATCTGATTGTAACCAGAATAACCATCCATAAAGGAAAGAAATCGATGGCCAGAAGTAGCATCTACCAAATGGTCTACCACAGGCATGTGGTACTCATCCTTTGGTGAAGCTGTATTCAGATTTCTAAAATCGATGCATATTCTTACTTTCCCATTTTTCTTAATCACAGGAACAACATTAGAGATCCATTCTACATACCTGACTGGTCTTATGTATTTGGCTTTGAATAATCTTTCCATTTCTTTCTTGACTTCTTTTAACACTTCAGGAGTCATTTGTCTTGGAGTTTGTTGGTATGGAACAAAATTCTCTTTAATAGGAATTCTATGTTCAACCAATAATCTATCTAAACCAGTCATATCAGGATAATCCCAAGCAAAGCAATCTTTAAATTCAGACAACAAATACTTCAAACGATCCTTCATTTCATCAGGTAAAGAAGCACATATATGAAGAATTCTAGGATCTTCCTCTGTTCCTACATTAAAATCCTCTAAAGGATCTTTAACTTCTGCTTTAAGATCATCAAGCTTTGCAGGAGCAGCTTTGAGATCTTCCATAGCTAGTTCCTTTACAGATAAAGGACTGTCATCTATCACACAGTCTACCCAATTACAAGAAATAGGCTCATCAGCCTCTAATTTCCTAGACACAATAAAAGAAAACAATCTCTTGAAAGTGGCTTTCAAAGTAGCCAACTGATCATCCTCTTGATTTGATGTTTTACTAGACATTAGAAACCTTAGATTCAGCATTACTAGACCTCAAAATTATATTAGGTCTGACAAAATCTTTACTCAACTCTTGAAAACCATCTTTGATGTATTTAAGAAACTGACTTTCAGTAACACCAGTTCCTACTGACTTTACCTCTGAATCTTCAATCTTAATCGGCCACAGGTCTTCATCATATAGCCCTGCTTCCACATTGTTAGTTTCTGCTTTAAATGGATGCTTGTCTGCCCAGAAAATCTCCATTTCTGTAGCCTTTTCATTCTGCCCTTGCTTCAGAAATATCAATGCCTGATGTAAAGAAGAAGGTACACACCCATTTATGTGAATCCAATCTCTGCCTAACAAGGCATTGTAATTGGATGAAGAATCAATAACAAAGAAAGTTGTATTCATCTTTCTACTTCCAATTTGTAATTGCAAAGAGATCACACCTTTAGCAGGTGAGCATCCTCCTGCAAAATTACCAACTGTTACCTCTGTTGGAATCAAGTCAGATTCCTTCTTATTTAAGGCTTTCATCATCTTTGAAGGTAAGATGTTGACAATAGCCCCATTATCAATCAAAACCTTATTGATAGGCTGTCCATTGATATGCAACATTATATATAAAGGTTTTAGATGCCTGACCAAGGCATCTTCAGGGGATCTTAGTACCACAATATCTTTTCCTTTTGTGTCTTTTTCAATTCTTATAGATTCTTTTTGGAAATCTTTCTCTTGTTCATCATTTATTTTTACTATTGCATCTGTTTTATCTTCCACATCTCCTTCTAAACTAGTTGGTTGGTTAGGTTTCGCCTGAAAAGTTTTTGGCAAAACCAGAATCATATTGCATGGAAGTTTAGTAGGAGAAACTGACCCAAACTGGATCGTGTCCAAAGCTTGACCAAATGTAGCAGACTTCTGAGAGTTAGCTTCATTCTTGTCATCTTTTGGATCATCTTTCATTATCTCTGAGCTATCCACAGACAACAAGTCATCATCATCATCATCTTCCAGTAAGACTTGCTGAAATTCTTCCATCTTTTTCTTCAAGCTCCTTTTGAACTTTGCTTTTTGTTCCTTTATAGACAGGATAGAACCAACAGATGAATTTGAGTTTTGCCCCCCAAGTCTTTGGGCAATGGTTGGCTTGGTAGTTTGCCCCCCAGGCTTCTCTGTTTCCTTCACCTTTGGTTTAGGCACTGCTACTTCCCTATTCCAAACCATTGGAGTTGGTTGCTTTGGGACTACTTTGACATTCATTTCTGGCCATTCTGTTGGCTCTGTCACTATATAAGAATCTCTCCTTTCTCTTTCTGAAATCTTTCTCTGCAGCCTCCTCTTCTGAGTATTGGTTATAGGAACAAATTCCTCAACCCCTGGGAATTTCGGATGTCTCACTGTATCCCACATATGATGCTCAATGTTAGGTGGAACAACCATTCTTCCTTGGTATCCACCTCTGACAAAAGGTAGTCTACCTCTTGATCTCATACTTCTAGGATATGCACATCTCCCTCTGAAAACAGGTGGATATATCAAATTTGGGTCTGGTTTTTCTGGTATGGCTGGAATCACTGGAAACCCTTTGAATAAGAATGGTCCATCATCTTCTCCATACCATTTGATAGATTCAGAAAAGATGAAAATTCCAGGGTCTTCACCCTCAAATATCAGTTTTGGGCCAACATAAATTTGCAAATCTTTGTTCCCCATAGTGTTAAACCTTATAGAACCTTTTGCATAGGTCCCATTATATTCTTTCCCAGCGATAATTTCTTCTCCTGACTTTATCTTTTCATCACATCTCAAACAAAAATAATTTTCAAATTTCTATTTAACATATGACTCTTCTTCAGTTTCCATGATATCCTCTTCCTCTTGAATTCTCTACTCAACTTGGGATGCCATTTTTCCTTTTCTCAATCTGGCAGTCACCACATTTACATCTACCAAAGGAAATGGATCGATGTCTATCCCCATCACTTCCTTGTTCCCTTTGGCATACTGCAATAAACCTTTCTGAATCAGGTCCTGCACACAATTTCGAAATGTAACACAATTGTTAGTATTATGTCTAAAAGAATTGTGCCATTTGCAATAATCTTTCCCTTTTCTATCCTTCTCTGGTGGGATAATATGTCCTGCTGATAAGGTTAAGAACTTTTGATTTATTAGTTCATCAAATAACTGGTCTGCTTTAGACAAATCAAACGAATACTGTCTAAAACTTGCTTGGTTTCTCCTATTCGGATGTGATGATGGCATATTTACAGGCTTATCAGCCTTTGTCAAAGTGTCACATACAATTGGTGCCTTACCAATTACTTGAGCAACATCTATTTCTACATCACCCTCTAAATCCTGATAATAAGTACCAAGTGATTTATTCTTTCTAAGTTCACCTTCCAAAAGTATAGCCTCATATCCTATGGCTTTTGAAGTAAAATCAAATAAATCTCTGAATTCAGTCCCAATGAAATGTTTCTTAAAGTCATAATCAAGCCCTTCTTGGGCAATTTTGACTATTTCAGATTCTGGGATATAAAATTGACACTGATTCCTGACCTTCTTAAATCTATTCATATATTGTTCAACAGATTCAGATGGTCTTTGCCTAATTTTGGCCAAATCTGCTACTGAGACTTCTGGTGCATGTCTAAAGAATTGAGTATGAAATTGTTCTTCCATCTCTCTCCAAGAATGAACAGAATTTGGAGGTAGACTTATGAACCATGAAAAAGCAGTCCTAGTTAAGGAATGAGGAAATAACTTTAATTTCAATGCTTCATCTAAGTGTGCTTCACCTATTTGAAGGCAAAACCGTCCAACATGTTCCACAGTTGACTGGTTTTCTTCTCCATTAAAAAGAACCAAGTCTGGAATCCTATAGTGCCTAGGAAAAGGCACATTATCAACCCAATTTGGATAAGGTTTTCTAAACATAGGTTTTTCAATCCTTCTTAATCCAGGACCATACATATCTTGCATAATATTCACCAATTGAGCCCTTAAATTGGGCTCTTGTGCTCTTCCGGTTTGATTAGGAATGTCAGGCCTCATTTCGTACCCATATGGGTGATCTGGCCTTCTCCCATTTGAATTAAACGTTGGTGGATCATATCCATACATATTGGGGTCAACATTAGCCATATTTGGCATACTTCTATTATCATTCCTATTCAAATTTGCATTAGGATTTAGGCCCCCAATTCCAACATTATATAGATTCGGATTATTATTCCCATTATTTCCAAATCCTGCATTAATTGGAACTGCTGTTGGTATAGTTTGATAAAAACTTTGATTTTGTCCATAATTTTGATTTCCCATCGGGATCCTATTGACTCCAGTAAAAATGGCATCAAAAGCAGGATTATCAAATACCTGTGGAGGAGGTATGTCATTCATTGGATTTGTCTGTCCACTGCTCTGTCCAGAATGGACATTCACATTGACTGGCACTTCAACTATTGGTGGAGTTGTTTGATTTTGTGCCATTGTATTCTTAAACATGGCCATAATTGTTTTGGCCATCTCACTCTCTGGATTACTCAGCAACCTAGCAAATTGCTGAACCAAATTCAGTGACTCACTCTCTGGACCATTCAACTGGCCCATTTCCTGACTCCTCTGATTTGGATCTGTCACATTTCCTTCATTCACCTCATTTCCACCATTATTGTTGGCAGAATTGTTGTTATCGTTATTACCATCTGTTGGTAATTGATTTCTCGTTTTCGGTGCCATGTCTTACTTCCAAATTAGTAAGAGCCCTCCTTCTAGCGCCAAAATTGTTATCAAGTTTTCAGGATTGATTTGATCGACGGGGATCGATGGCAAAATCGACGGGTAATTGTGTTTTGAGTTGCTGGAATGTGGTTGTGAAAAAGTGGAATTTGGTTCCTTGCCGTGTCTCAGGACTTCTTTGGAAACAAACAATGAAGTGGATGGATTATGGAAGAAGAATAATAAAATGGACTCTATTAAACTTCAAAGTAGAAGAACAAACGATAAAGATTATCGTGTGAACGATTACAAGTTAAAACTACTCCTAGAAAAGAAAAGATAAAGGCCTGATTGGCGTTGTTTGTGTGTCTTCAAAACTGCTACGAGTCTCTCCATAAATAGGCCTCTTCGTTTGAATTTGAATGTTCCCTCCAAAGATGGCAGTTACTCCCTTGTATTACGCCTTTGCATTGTTCCCACGTTTAGTGAAGTAAATAACTCCCACGTTGTGAAAAATTGCTCCAAAAATTGCTGAGCAACACTTCCCACGATCACGAGAGTGTCTCTGTGAATCTCCTTTTAACACCTGTATATGAACTGCCCGTATAAATAAGTTCACTAATACTTAGCTTATTAAACGGGAACAAGCCCCAGATTGACCGATCGACGGGTCACTCGACGGGAGTGTAGTGCTAAAACCTTTTGCTATGGTTTTATGTTTACCTAATCTAACCTATGATATTAAGGTGTACCGGAGTTACCTCTAATAATATCACAATTCCCTGTGCCACGTGTCACCCAAACAATGGGTGAAATAAAATCACAATTATGGAGCAAACACATCCCAAGGTCAAAAATACTACTTTTATGGTCCTTGTTATTGATTTTTCAATCTTATTAGCACCTCATGTATATTCAGGACTTGAGATTAATATCCCCCATTCACAGCATGCAACATGTGCTGTGTTTGTTATTCTACCAGTTACCCCACCACCAATCCAATCGATCAATTTTGAATATTTGGGAATTAGGCAGCAACCCACGACTTTTTTTGTTTTTGTTTTTTTGTTTTTCCTTTCCGATAAGCGGATGTTCAAATGGCCCCCACTTCACTTCATCTAGTTAGAAGTGAAGCCATGCGTTGGACAATAGATACATTGTAGAGCCAAATCAATCCCATGTTTCACAAGGCATTGAGCGGTTCTTCTATTACATTATGCAACAGAACTGCACTCAATACAATAAAAAAGCTTGTTAGAATGTGCTAAAGAAAATTGCGAAGCAGGAGCGGCATACAATGTGCTATAGATATCTATACAATACAAAAGCTTGTTAGAATGTGCTTTAGTCATCGTTATTGTGGATTGGAGAACCGAAAACAATCATACTTTTGCCTCTACTCGGTGGTAATGAGCAAGAATTCGGCAAACAAACAAATGTGGAAGGCCCCTGAAACATGGGGAATTTTATGATCACAAGGTATCATACAATTTTGTTATACAGATTGTGCTGGGCCGAACCCGACTCAGCCATGGGTTGGTCCACGATGTGGTGACAGTACAGGTGACTTGGGCCGAGCATGATGGGCCAGGCCACTATCGGATTGAGCTGATTTATCACGACCCGTGCATTTTTTTGAAATTATTGAACGGCTAAGAGTTTCCATGCTGGATCCAGAGTGGGTCCCATGTGACCGTCGACTGGTGGCTGTAGAAGGGTTCCAAATATACATAGAAGCCAAGCTTATGCCGAAAGTATAGAAAAACATAAACCATATGGTTCATCAGTTACATTACTCATCTATAAAGTTAGAAGCCTCATCTGCCTCCAGAGAGAAGGGACTCTGCAACAGAAGACGAGTGTGAAAACGCGTTCCCTATAGAAGACGGATATGACAGTGCAAAATCCTCAAACCCTTCCCGGTGAGCAAACATTAGACCCGTGGCAGAAATACCCATCAGTTTCAACTCTGGTAGAGGAATATCTCCCTCCAAATACTGCACAACTTGCCTCATATTTGGCCTGGCGACAGGGTCAGAGTGGGAACACAATAAACCCAGCTTCAAAACCAACTCCACTTCCTCCCCTACATATTCACTCCCCAATTTAGCATCAACGGTTCGCAACACTTCCCCTCTGCTCAAAAAGGAAAACACCCAATCAACCAAAACTATGTCCTCTGCTGCTGCTCGTGGCTCAATGGGCCTCCTCCCACATACCACCTCGAGCAAAAAGGCTCCGAAAGCATACACATCGGTGCTCGTTGTGGCCTTACCGGTTCTAGTGTGCTCCGGTGCAAGATACCCAAGTGTTCCAGCCACATGAGTGGTTTGTGGATCGGTTCCATGATCAGACAATCTAGCTAGCCCAAAATCGCCCAATCTCCCATTCAATTCGCCATCTAACAACACATTACTCGGCTTGACATCTCTATGCACAACAACTTGCTCCCACTCTTCATGTAAATAGAAAAGGCCCGACGCCACCCCCTTGATGACTCGAAACCTTTGCTGCCAATTGAGGGTACAACTCGGCTGGTCGTAGAGCAATTTATCTAGACTTCCATTAGGCATGTAGTCATAGACCAAAAGGAGCTCCCCTTTTCGGCGACAATAACCCAAGAGTTGAACTAAATTCCGGTGGCGCAAACGTCCAATACTAACGATTTCCGCCACGAATTCCTTCATTCCTTGCCCAGATTCATGTGATAACCTCTTCACTGCAACCTCAAATTTTGAAGTAGGCAGTATTCCTCTATAAACCCTACCAAATCCCCCACTACCCAAGAGCCCCTTTTCCCTAAATCCTTTGGTGGCAATATACAAGTCCTTGTACTTGAACCTATGAGGCCCATAGTCAAGTTCCCAATCTTCAAGCACTTCAGCAAACTTCCTCTTCCTTCTGACATAGTAAACTACCCCTGAAAGCACTCCAATCACCAAAACTAAACTCAAAGGCAACCCAATTGTCAGAAGCCTAGAAACTTTCTTGGGTCCGATGCGAGGAAGCTTAGGGAGTTGAGAGAAATCAAACCCATCAGCCAATCCATTAATCTTAAAACTCCAAGCCAATAGATAATGGGAAGAACTGAAAGAACCAGAAGAGGAAGAGAACCCAACGTACATAGTTTGGTTCAAGATCGGGGAAAGATCCTTAGAAAGAGTCAATAGCGGCGTGTTTGGCTTGGGTGAATGAACCGGAGCCATAGTTACTTTTATTTCCTTCTTTCCCCCATCATATTCAACCCAAACTTGCATCGCCTTACCGCTGATCAGACTCAAATTCTGAAACTCCCCATTTGAATAATACCTTGCTGCCTCAGACGCATCAGAGACCAGCCCATTAATGTCGATACCAACATGGTTATCGTTTATATCTTGAAACTCTCTACTGTATATAGTATCAAGCTCTACTGCAACCACGTGGTTGGTAAAGTTCCCGTTATTGGTTTCATTGAAGAGGCCCAAGTAATCGCCGGGGAAGGCACCGGGGAGGCTAGGGGCGGGGGCCAAGACGAAGGCGATGCCGTGGCCGGAGAGGGTGGGGAACTCGGGGCTGATGGAGAAGATGAAGGAGGTGGAGAAGGATGAAGCGGTGGCGTTTGGGGAGGCTTTGAAGGGGAATGGCGCGGGGAAGAAGGCATGGCCGGCCGCCTGTTCTCGGCGGGTGCCGTTGGTTAAGGCTAAGAGGCCTGATGGTTTGAACTCGGCTATGCCGGCAAGGGTAAGGTTTGGTGAGGCTTTGAAGTTGTTGAATGTGAAGCTGAGTTGGTCTTGGGCGGGTGTAGAGGGGAGGAAAGCAGCGACGAGGAGGAGGAGGAGAGGCGAGAAAGAGAAAAGAGGAGTGAGAAACATGGCTGTGGAATGATGGGTGTGAGAGTTGAGACCAATGCTTTGAGGAAATGTGATCTCCTTTTGTCTGGTCCGATGTAAATATCCATGGGTCTCCATGGGTATGCCAATTGTATACTTACGTAAGGAATCTTAATTGGCTATTGCGTACGTGTTGTTTTGTCAATTCAACCTTTTTTTTTGAAAAGCGATCAAATAATTCTTCACTGGGATGTTTCGCTCCAGTTCCGGATCCTTGTTTTACACTATCTGTCTCAATTAGCACATGTGGGGGGTAATTTATCCTTGGACCTCTTGAATCTTTCTCCTTTCTCGTTGCTTGAACCGTGGTGAGGGAGTACGTCGTGTACCTGCAGATCGGAGGGTGGTGTTCCTCCGGGTAGAAGCTCCGACGATCTAGTTAGAATATGGAAGAGAAGTGAAGAAGAAGAGGTTTAGTAGGAAATGAGTTTAGGGAAGAGATTTTTCTGACCCTTGCCCTAGAAAGGGTATTCCTCTATTTATAGGCGGAGACTTGGAGTGATGGACAGGGTGGAGGTGCACTTCACGCGCGTTGCTACGCTCGGATGACGTCACGTGTCAGGAGCATTTAATGAATGCCGCCCTTCAAGATCTGCAGACCCATGGGGTATGCCAATTGTATACTCCATGGGTATGCCAATTGGTTTGGGTCTCCATGGGTATGCCAATTGTAAATCTTGGTTTGGGTCTCTATGGGTATGCCAATTGTATACTCCATATAGTACATACTAAAGGAATCTTGGCCATTCCTTACTACTTGTTTTGATCACAGTTCAACTTTTTGTTTTGAAAAGATCAGATCAACCGAACATGTTGCTTGAAGTCAACTATTTTAGTCAAATAATTCTTCATTGGGATGTTTCGCTTCAGCTCCAGATCCTCCTTTTACGCTACTGCTCTCAATCATCACCCTTGCAAATTTTAGTTGTTTTAAATATTTTTGAAAGACTCTTCGTGCTCGCACTTGTATTCTCACGTTATGTGACTGAGTTTGTCATAATCTGGCCTCCAGGATTGAAAATTAACGAATTTTTGTCCACCAATCTTTGCGGAGTGATTATCTAGTTTTTCTGGAGAGCCACCACGTGGTACTTTAAGGACATTTTCTACCTTACATTAGTTTGGACTTCACTTTCAAGTATGTGGCTCCCATGCCCAAGAAAGCCCTTGAAGTACTTCCCCATGGCGTTCTCCCAGAGCAATGAAATAATTTTCCGAAGCCTAGATAATTTCCAGAGAGAACAAATCGATTTTCCTTTTTTTGACTTTTCAAATGAGGACTTTAATGGAGTGATGTATATGCAGAGCGTTGAACAAAAAGGCTGGCTGCTCTTAAAAAGTAAGCCTCGGGTTTTAAGGATATCTTGAACCAGTGTGTGAGAGTCTAATCTAATTTTTCAGGAGCTTTTTGGCATGGTTTTTAAAATTTCTTTCTCTTAATTTTCACAAGATCTGGGTCAAATTCTTACGCTACATTTAAGAGAGAGAGAGAGAGAGATTAGGAAGCATTTCGATGAAAGTGAAGGGTTTCATTTCTGCCATAAATTCATTAGTGAAGCGTATTAAACTCTTCTGGTCCAAGGAATCAGTCAAGAATGTGCGGGATTGGGTATCTTCTTGGAGGAATTAATGAATTATTGTCGTAGCCCTGTTAATAGGGCTTTTTTTTTTTTTGTAGTGTTCTAATCTGCACGAAAGAAAAAAGTTGATCAATTGAGATGAAAGAATTAATGGATAAGGTAATTTGGTCTTAAGTTCTAGGTATAAATACGCATGGTTAGCTGACATAATTTTTCGCCACTTTAATTAAACTTTCATACTACAAGTCGGAGTACGTGGTCCAATGGTTATGTAGCTGCACTTATGTGCAATGAAATTATGAGTTCACTTCTTATGAGGAAGATGTTTTTTTTTAACAACTAAAGAAATTTTATTAATCTTTGGAGATGTTTTACAAAGACTAAAAGGACAAGAAGAACGACAACAAAATGTGCCCAATCCGAGACCTAATCCCTTAATTGACAAGGAAACACCCAAATGGACAGGCTCATACAACATATGGAACGCTGCCCAAACACCTAAAAGTCTACTAGCCTAGATAATATGGGATGAACCCAAACAATAAAGCTCAAATACCTAAAGGGCCAAAAAGCCCGAATACAAGGGACAAGCCCACACAAGTAAAGCTCCAACAAAACCCTAACATCAACGATCCGGAGCCAAACGCCGCTGCACCAGCCCAACGCCAACCAGAACCTCAATGCCTAGGCAGCCAACACCACCACACGACGCCGACAACCTCAACAATGCAAACAGCCGATCAAAATGTCGGCCGTCCGCTGCCCGCCTCACTGCAATTAGGCAAAACCGAAACCAACTCAAATTCATTCTTTGAAAAACTGTTTTAAACTATTTTTTTCAAACACCTTTTCTTATATAAAAACTATTTTTTTCAAAAACTGTAGTTACACAAAAGATTTTTTTTTTAAAAAAACAATTTTTTTTGAAAAATTTTCAAAAAAATATTTTCTCTTTCTAATAAATAGTTTTTATTAGTTTCAAAACTATTATTTATAAAATTATTTTCTATGTTCACAGTTTTTAGTTTCTTGAAATTCGAAAATGTGAAATGGCAAATTTTTGGATAACCAATTTTGATTATACCATTGTGAACATCTACATTGTTAATCTTAACAATCTCACATTAACTTTTGACTATCCATTTTTTATTATGTCATTGTGGATAGCCTAAGTGCAGTTGGGCTATTATTAGTATAATAATCTTCACTATTTTGTGATTAAAAAAAAAAACTTGGAAGAGAGAGGAGAAAAAGACAGACCCAAAATTAGGTTAAACTTCACTAATACCAAACATTCAAAAGTTGTTGCTCAGTTCCTATCAATCTATTCAACTTGATTTGGATGTGAGTCGATTGACCGGCATATCTATGCATCTTTCTAGTTAAATGCTCAGAGTTGTTTTCCCAATAACATGTGATTATCAATCTGAACAAGTCAGATTATACTGTTAAGTAAAATTAAATTAAACAAGAAGCAGCCTTTCCAAAAAAAAAAAAAAAACCAAGAAGCAGCCATTGATATATAAATGTTAGTATTTTTTTAAGAAGCTAGAAAGTAAAATTCATAGATATATGAAAAGAACATTACTTCTTATGTTTGCTTCTTAGAGATTAGTCGGGATGCATGTATGTTGGTGCTTGCGACCAAAGATAGTATTTTTGTGTGTCTATCCCGAAGCGTAGGACTTTCAAGTCGTTTGCAAAATAACTCGGTCAGCGGTTAATTGGAGTGTAAGACCTATCGGTCTAAATGGTGGTTCGTAGGTTTCGGAAGCCAACACTTGTCTAGATTTGATTTTTGGTGATTTTCAACTACTACGATTTTCTATCTTACGCCAAAACTACGAATTACAAGTATTTTACCACAAGGTTCGGACCAAGAGTTTACAGTACCACTTATAGCCTAAATAATCCAATAACCTCACGAGTTTACGCAATCGATTGAGTCCCACAGAAAATTTGTGTGCTCGACTGAAAGATTATACCAGATGCGATCGAATTCCTCTACGGAGTTGGTCGAACCTGACAGCGGAATTCAATCGCACCTGGACTTTTAATTCCAACTCCTTAGAGGAAGGAATCGATCACACCTGGACTTTTCAACCTTGGACATTTTCATTCCAACTCATGTTTAATGACTTTACCTACACCCAGGACGCCATTTCCATTCCATTTCTGTACGTACAACAAGTCAACAACCCAGCTGTCGTTCAATGTTACACGCATGAGAAACTTTTTGGTATAACGGGAATATAACCCACTTGGTATCCCTCCTTCAAAAAAACTGACACGTGGCAAACAAAATCTAAGGACTTCAATTGTAATTCCCACACAAACTACTCCTCTTCCTGTACAAAGGCTTGGTTATCTTTAGCTTAATTAATTATTTATTTTTGTACTCCCTCCGTCCCTTTATTACAGTCCAATATTCCATTTTGGGCTGTCCCTTAATAAGTGTCCATTTTGTAAAGTTAGTGGGTAAAAGTTGGTGAATTGTCTATTTTGTCCCTAAAAGTAGATTCCATTTTGAAAAGTTAGTAAGTAAAAGTGTAATGATGATGGGTAAGTAGGAAAAGTGGAGTAAAAAGTTGATGTGAAAGGTATAATGATGATGTCTTTTTAATAAGTTGGAGTTACGAAGCAGGACATTTAAAAAGGGACGGAGGGAGTATGTTTTATCGTCTTTTTTGAATTTTTGTTAGATTCACGTGATATTTTTGAAATTAATCATCCGTCTAGACGAGAGGAGTCTAAAAAGTACAAAATTATGACCAAAAACAAAAATCAATAAAGACGGAAAAAAGTATCAAATAACTGCCTTTTAGAGCTTAAGTGCCGTTTTATTCGAAATTTTTCATCGGTCCATATTTTTATACTTTTTCGATTCGTCTCATTGAGATGAACGATTAACCCTAAAAATTACGACAAAAAGCTAAACGAAAAGTTGCGAAATGTAAAAAATACCGAAATAAGTTTCGAACAAATTAATACTCCCTTCGTTTCATATTGAGTGTCCATGTTACTATTCAGAACATTTTAAGAAATTTTTTACATCTTTCAATTTATAATGCTAAAAATACCCTATATATGGATTGAAAGATATAAAAATGAAAAATACCCAATCTATAAAAATATGGACCGATGAAAAAATTCAAATAAAACGACACTTAAGCTCTAAAAAACAGTTGTTTGATATGGAGTGTTAAAAATAATACTCCTACAATTTTTGCAAGAAAAAATCAAAAGTTTTTTAACAACTTACTAGATATCAATGAGTATTTTTAATTTATGAAAAAAGTTTGAATTTTTTCTTGAAAAAATTGCATTATTTTTAACACTCCGTTTTGCGGACCGGATAAGCATTTTGGAACGGAGGGAGTAGTTTTTTTTTGTCTTTAGTGATTTTTTTTTTTTTGTTATAATTTTGTACTTTTTAGACGTCTCTCGTCTAGAAGGATGATTAATTTCAAAAATATCACGCGAATCTAACAAAAATTCAGAAAAGACAAACAAAACACGTAAAACGAAAAAATTAATTAAAGAGAACCAAGCCTTTGTACGGGAAGAGGAATTCCTCAGATTTTGTTTTTGATTTTGTTTGCCACATGTCAGTTTTGTTGTGAAGGGGGATACCATGTGAGTTATATACCTGTTATACCAAAAAGTTTCTCGTTACGTATACTTGGTGTTGTGCGATGCTCCGGATTCATTTTTATTCAAAATTTTAGGCTTCGACTTGGATTTTCAGATGACGATGTCGGCTTCAATAGAACTTAGGCGTTTGGTTCCATGCGGCCTTTTTTTTTTTTTTGCTGCTTTAGTTTATTGTTTCTTGTATTTCCGGACCGGTAGTGTCCGTTTTTATTGTACTATTTTCTTATATATAATATCTGATTGGTCAAAAAAGGAGTCCATAGCAACATAGACAGACCACCACTCACCAAAGCCCAATTAGCTAGTCTATACTCTATAGGACCACAAACAAACAGCCCATAGCATTATCCAAAAACCTAAATAAAGGCACATGAAACTGATATGGATGGCATTTATCTGTTAAACTTTATACAGTAGTATCTATCTAAAGAAAAAGCAAAAATCAGGGGTGCTTCATCTTCACTGTGTATGTATTTTGCCTTAATGGACACGTACCCGTGTTGTTCCGGTATTAGTGCCAGTTACTCGTAGGGCAACCTATCCGTGTTTCATTGTCTACACCCTACATATCAGCGTTTTCCTGGATTTTCAAGAACCAATTGTCTTGAACAAAAGAAGAATTTCTGACTTTAACATCTAGCCCAGAAATACACAAAATGAGCAAGAATTTCTGACTTCAGGTAGTCGACAGATATGGAAGGCGCCTGGAACAAAACAAAACAAAAAGCGAAAATTTTTATGAGCATTTACTCATTTACACAGATAGTTTACTCAAGACACACAACCTTTAATGTTCACCAATTACAAGAATGAAACACCAAGTAAAATAAATATGCACAATCAAGCAATGTTGTTGTTTTGTTCACAGGGGACTTCTCACCACTGCAGTGTTTTAAACAGTAAAACCAATCCCACATTGATTTCTCACAAGAGAAATACTTTCTGTACATAACCAGGCTGAGGGCTCACCGTCCATTCCGTGTGGTTGTGGGGCTCGGTATATTGCACACGCACTATGTAACCCTAAACCATTCTGATTATCAGAGAGTACTGGAGTTTGTGAAGGAAGGTACTCTTTCTCCGGTCGGTGTTTCCCCTCCAACCGAAAAAGAAACAACAATGCCAGCGCGTGCAAGTCTCTAGCATTGATTAGTGCTCAAAAGGAGTGCGCTGCCGGTACTGGACACGAGCCTTGCGGTCACTGGTATTCGCATCTCGAACACAGGGCGTTTTGTGAAAAATCCAAAATTACCATCTCTCTCAACGAGGTGTACGTGATACCAAAGCAAAGGGTTAAATAGCTCAAAATTGCATATAATAAAGAAGCAGAACTGAACTTATTTTACTGTTCAAAAGAAAACAACATGTGTAGTGTAAGAAAGCCAAGATCACTGGCCCTTTACAGAGTATTGATAGTATGGCAAGAAAAACTTTAGTGAAATATGAAAATCGATGAATCATACAAGAGGTCGTTGTATACAAGAAGTAAATTGGTAATTCTTTCTAGGGAAAATTTCAAAATACCCCCCAACCTTTACACCAAAATTTAATTAGACTTCCAACATTTTAAAATTTTCAATTTTACTCCCAACGTTATCTTCTGTTAATCAAAACGCCCCCTTCCGTCCGAATGACTAACGGAATTCGTTAAAAGCTTCGTTAAATAGCGTCCCGATCGAATTTCGATGATCCGAGTCACTCAATGTGTTCAAAACGTGATTTTAAGGGTACACGTGAGAAATCAGCAAAATTCCTAGTCATTTTTTTTGTTTATTTCTTGCGGGTACCCTTAAAATCACGTTTTGAACACATTGAGCGGCTCGGATCATCGAAATTCGATTGGGAAAGGGGAGGTGCGGATCGATCCGGATTTTGTTCAAGTCCATACGTCCGAATTTTGCTTCGGTATGCACCTCCCCTTTTCCGATCGAATTTCGATAATCCGAGCCGCTCAATGTGATTAAAACGTGATTTTAAGGGTACACGCGAAAAATCAACAAAAAAAATGATCAAGAAGGGCTTCATCTGAATAGTTTTTTATTGAACTATTCAACAAAAAACTGTTTAGATGAAGCCCTTTTTCTGGTGATTTTTTTTGCTGATTTCTTGAGGATATCACATTTTAAACACATTGAGCGGCTCGGATCATCAAAATTCGATAGGGACGATATTTAACGGAGGCTTTAACGAAATCTGTTAGTCATTTGGACGGAAGGGAGCGTTTTGATTAACGGAAGATAACGTTGGGAGTAAAATTGAAGTTTTTAAAAGGTTGGGAGTCTAATTGAATTTTGGTGTAAAGGTTGGGGGTATTTAGAATTTTTCCCTTCTTTCTATTTGCTTGGAAAATATAAGAGGATCGAACCTTTGGTAGATGATTTCTGGAACTTTTTTAACTTCTTTTTGTATGTACACTCGAATGGAGGTTTTACAACTTCAATTGTAGTTAGAAGTCAAGTGACTCAAGTCAGGTGGTAGACAATATTTGCAAGGTGTTACTAATTTTGTTGCTACAAGGATCATATGCCTCTAAAAAGAAGGCTTTCACTACCGACACTGAGTGCTAAAATGCCTTCTGCAAACAGAGTAGAGACGAAAGGGTGCGAAATGCCTTCTCCATCGAAGACGGGTACAACTGCACCAAATCGCGGGGGTGAGATCCGAGTGAGGAAAGCCAACGGTTATTCTGTTTGCTGCCACATTGAGCAAGTTACAGAAAGAGGACTGGCAAGTTGGGCTTTAAAACGGGTAGCCAATCATACATTTCTCGGCCATTTGACTAAGATCAAGTGTAGTATCTATTTTTATCAGTTTAATATCTGAATAAGTGGGCCATCAACTCACATGATATTAAAATAAATTTAGAGGGGGAGAGCCCTTCATAGTAGCTTTGTTTCTGGGTTCTCGAGTGTTGCCTTGGCTTTGCACTACAGCCTTCACTTGGCACCACACCAATTCTAGTTCTAACTTTTGCACTCATAGTACCAATGCTCTCATGTTAGCCACAGAGTTAAGCTTGAAAAAATGTTTCAAAATCAGAAATCTATATGCAGCAATACCTTATTTTGTTTGTATACTTATGCACTGTTACTTAATGGTGGGCAAATTAATATTGTGAAGCCGTGTATCACTTGTGTTTCGTCTTCTGAAAAGAAAATCTACATTCATCCCAACAGAAATTAAAGTCGGAAACTCGAGAGGATAACTTGGGCCAAAAGTTTTCACGTCATTCTGTGGTGTTATTGAAGCACATAAGCCTTAGTGAATCCAATCCCGTCTTTCATATGAATAAAGCAGTATAAGATTTCGGGCAAAAAAAATGCTTGTTAATGCAAGATGATCGAACAGCTTAAGTATTTTTCCTTCAGAA
This sequence comes from Rhododendron henanense subsp. lingbaoense, assembly GCA_020567845.1. NCBI lineage: Eukaryota > Viridiplantae > Streptophyta > Magnoliopsida > Ericales > Ericaceae > Rhododendron > Rhododendron henanense. The sequence goes on along the minus strand of CM036313.1, from coordinate 12,544,929 downwards.
GATCAATGGAAAATTTGAGAGCATAGCATCGTCATATGAAAATTGTTGAATGATTCAAAAGATCATATAAAAGAGGTAAATTTGTATTTTCTTTTGTTTGGTTGGAAAATTTAAAAGGGTTAATATCAGTATTGGTTTACAAGAAGGCTGAGCAGACCAAGACCGCTACAGCTACGCCGGTCGAAGGTCAGCTACCTATGGGCTTTGTTTTGACGACAAGAAGAGAACAAGGAGAAGGAAAGACCTCAGACCTGTCAAGGTTGAGGGCCACGCTTTCTCTTCAACTTCTCAAACAGAAGGATATTCTCTTTTGAGTCTTCAAATTGAGCTCCATGCCCTTCCCTGTGGAAGAAGGCAGGCAGCAACGCCCTCGCCCCGGTGGGTACCGGGGCAAACTGATACTGTTATAGAGACATAACAGAAGGGCTCTAGAAGAGCCTAAAACAAGAGTTAGCATGACTCAAGTATGTTATGTTCTCATAGACTTTTTACAAATGATTTTCTTACTTTTTTAAGCTTCTTTCAGTATCTGCAATGAAATGGAAGTTCTCCAACTTTCATCTAGTTAGAAGTGAAGTCAGTTGCTGGACAATAGATGCATTGTGGAGCCAAATCAATCCCATGTTTCACAATGAGCAATAGATATCTATTACATTATGCAACAGAGAACTGCTCTCAATACTTGCTCAGAATATTGGCTAAAGAAAATCGCGAAGCAACAACGGCTTACAATGAGCTACAGATATCTATATAACACAAAAGCTTATTTTAATGTGCTTTAGTCATCGTTATTGTGGAATGGAGAACCGAAAACAATCATATTTTTGCCTTTGTTCAGTGGTAATGAGCAAGAATTTTGGCAAACAAACAAATATGAAATTAAGGGCCCTGAAACATTGGGATTTTTTTGATTATAAGTATCATAAAATTTTGTTATAGACATACATAGAAGACAAGCTTATGCCTAAAGTAGAAAAACATATTACTCAATATGGTTCACCAATTACATTACCCATCCACAAAGTATAGCAGCATTATCATCTGCCTCCAGAGAGAAGGGACTCTGCAACATAAGACGATTGCGGATACGACAGTGCAAAATCATCAAACCCTTCGCGGTGAGCAAACATTAGACCTGTGGCAGAATTACCCATCATTTTTAACTCCGGAAGAGGAATATCTCCCTCCAAATACTGCACAACTTTCCTCATACTTGGCCTGGCGACCGGCTCAGGGTGTGAACACCACAATCCCAACTTCAAAACCAACTCCGCTTCCTCCACCACATACTGACTCCCCAATTTGGGATCAACCCTTTGCAAAATTTCCCCTTTGCGCCAAAAAGAAAACACCCAATCCACCAAAACTAAGTTCTCCTCTGCTGCTCGTGGCTCAATGGGCCTCCTTCCACATGCCACTTCAAGCAAAAAGGCACCAAAAGCATACACATCAGTGCTTGTTGTGGCCTTTCCGGTTTTAATATGCTCCGGCGCAAGATACCCTAGTGTTCCAGCCACATGAGTGGCATGTGGATCAGTTCCGTGATCATACAATCTAGCTAGCCCAAAATCGCCCAATCTTCCGTTCATTTCACCATCTAACAAAACATTACTCCCCTTAACATCTCTATGTACAACAACTTGCTCCCATTCTTCGTGTAAATAAAAAAGGCCAGATGCCACTCCTTTAATAACTCGAAATCTTTCTTGCCAACTGAGGGTGAAGCTCGGTTGGTCATAGAGGAACCTGTCTAGACTGCCATTAGGCATGTAATCATATACCAAAAGGAGCTCCCCTTTCCGGCGGCAATAACCAAGGAGTTGTACTAGATTCCGGTGGCGCATACGGCCAACACTAACTATTTCCGTGACAAATTCCTTCATTCCTTGTTTGGATTCATGAGATACCCTCTTGACTGCAATCTCAATTCCGGAAGTGGGTAGTATTCCTCTATAAACCCTACCAAATCCCCCACTACCCAAGAGCCCCTTTTCCCCAAACCCTTTGGTGGCAATATACAAGTCCTTGTACTTGAACCTATGAGGCCCATAGTCAAGTTCCCAATCTTCAAGCACTTCAGCAAACTTCCTCTTCCTTCTAACATAATAAACTACCCCTGAAACCACTCCAAACACCAAAACTAAACAAATCAAAGGCAACCCAATTTTAAAATGCATATATGTTTTCTTGGGTCCAATTTGGGGAAGCTTAGGGAGTTGAGAGAAATCAAACCCATCAGCCAATCCATTCATCTTGAAGCTCCAAGCCAATAGATAATGGGAAGAACTTGTGACATAACCAGAAGAGGAAGAGAACCCAACGTACATAGTTTGGTCCAAGATCGGGGAAAGATCCTTAGAAAGAGTCAATAGCGGCGTGCTTGGCTTGGGCAAATGAACCGGAGCCATAGTAACATTCATTTCCTTCTTTCCCCCGTCGTATTCAACCCAAACTTGCATCGCCTTGCCGCTGATCAGACTCAAATTCTGAAACCTCCCATTTGAATAGTACCCAGCTGCCTTAGACGCAACAGAGTGCAGCCCATTAATGTCGATACCGACATGATTATCGTTTATATCTTGAAACTCCATCTTGGGTACAGTATCAAGCTCTACCGCGACCACGTGGTTGGTTGAGTTTCTGTTATTGGTTTCATTGAAGAGGCCCAAGTAATCGCCGGAGAGGGCACCGGGTAGGCGCGGGGCGGGGGCCACGACGAAGACAATGCCGTGAGCGGAGTAGGTGGGGTTATTGGTGATTATGGAGAAGATGAAGGAGGTGGAGAAGGAGGAAACGGAGGCGTTCGGTGAGGGTTTGAAGGGGAATGGTGTGGGGAAAAAGGCGTGGCCGATTTCATGGCGGGTGCCGTTGGTGAGGGCTAGGAGGCCTGAGGGTATGAACTCGGCTATGCCGTCGAGGGTGAGGTTTGGTGAGGCTTTGAAGTTGTTGAAGGTGAAGCTGAGGTGGTCTTGGGCGGCTGTGGAGGGGAGGAGAGCGAGGAGGAGGGGGAGGATAGGAGAGAGAGAGAAAAGAGGATTGAGAAACATGGCTGTGGAATGATCGGTGTGAGTCTCCATATGTATGCCAAGTGTATTTTTGGATAGATATTTTTGGGAGAATAAATTATCTCCGCCTGAGGAGGAGAAGTCCCCTTTTCCTCCAAACCAATCCCCCGGCGCCACGTCATCAATAGTACCAAACCAAATGAAAATCACGTGTGCTCTCTAAGCATGGGTTAAAAAACTCTTCTACTCATCCAGTAAAAATTTAACCCTTGAAGGTTTCAAAAATTACCCACATGCCACAACACCCCATTATCTGTTCATTTTAGGGAGTTGGATGTTAAAGTGGAAAATTGGTTCTCGTGCGCAAAAGGGGAAAGTGCTGCTCGTGAGTTTACTGTTCTGTCTTCTTCCATAGTTGCTCATCAAGTGAGTTTTCTTAATTCTTTTACTCCAACTTTTTCTATTGTTCTCCACTATAATAACATCCATGTACAAATATTGTATGTGTTAACGTGAAATGGGACCTCTGTAATGACTAATATTGAGGTACGATTTTTTATTTGTTTGGAGCTTTTCAACCACTGAAATACATATAGGGCTTCTATGTATTATCCATTTTTCAGCTCAAACTCTAAACCTCACACCCAAAACCCAAAATATATAGCCCAATAAACAAATTAGGTTTTGTTTCTTGTGTTATTTTGGCAGTGTTATCTCCAAAAAAGTGTGAATTGTAAAAAAGTGAGTGTGGAAATCAATTCCCAATCTCTTAATAGTTATCCAATCAAAAAGTTATCTTAACATTAATGAACAGAATATTAAATTTTTGAAGATAACACTGCCAAATATGTGTAGTATTAAAATTAAATCATTTGTGTGAGATTCAAAAGTGGGCCCCACAAAAATCTGTGCACAAATATGTGCGGTATTGTACTCCATTCGTTCCCAAATAAATGTCCTTACTGCAAACCTATCTCTAGGGTTCTCATATTAAGCATATGCTTTTTATTTAGGACCCTGAGGAGCAGAAATGTGATTATTAGAGCCATATAAACAAAAATAAATTACGACCCTTTAGAATAATATGATCAGAATAACAAGATCTTTGCACTGATTTAAACGGAGTGAAAATTTGAGCAATTAATTTTTTGAGACTGTTTATATATTAAAAAATACGGTTAAAAAATTAAGTGCTCCAATTTTTAATCAAATTTTATCTCTAAAGCTCTCATAATCACGTTTCTACTCTATAGGATTGCAAATGGAAGGCAGCAATTTTTTTTTCCCTCAAAACGGCGCCGTTTTTGGTACTGGGTAGGGGCTGCTGCCCAAGAGGCGCAGTAGAGCCCCGGGTCCCGTTTCATGCTTGCACTTATACACTGTTAGAAAAGCATTTAAAAACCTATTCAAAGTAGTTTATTACCTTTTGAAATTAATTAAATTGTCGGTTATGGTTAAAAAAACATTTATAAAAAGGTGGCTAGGAGTTTAAGGGCATATTATATGAATTGATCAATGACATTCTTGATTAGTTTTACTATAAAAAGGTGGCTAGGAGTTGGAGTGCGTGGAAGAGATGAAAATTTATTCAATGCCCTTGGGGCACCGCCACGTGGTGCTCCAAGACCTCCTTCCACCACACATTTTGGTGTGGGACCAAAATAAATGTATAGGCCCCATTCAATGTGTGGTTAAAAATGACCTGGGGCACCACGTGGTGGTGTTTTAAGGGCATGGAATAATCTCTCGGAACAAGAAAGGAAAAATGTTCTGATCATATATATGGAGATTGTATGATACACGTATTTTGTTAATGAATTACATACAACTTTAGTACTATTTAATTTGAGTATACGGGTGGTTCTTGGTTCAGGGGATAGCTCTAGCTTTACACAAAGCTTCACATGAATCGTTTTATCTTGGGAGTGAAATGTCACACAAATCGGTGCAAGCGGGGGCGTATCTTCTCTTAGGACAGCGCTTTATGCGTGACTCAATCCACATAAGTTCTCTCATACTCTTATCTTCTATTATTGAAGAATGGTCTTATTTTTTTTATTGACGCGTAGTTTACAGAAGTTCTAACAAATATTTCCAACAATCTAAGAGAAAATAAACCGTTTGAATAAATATAGAGACTGTATGCTCAAGGCGAGAATCATTTATGAGAATTTATGTTTAATATGCAAGTGTGCTTGTGCGCATATCCTTAATGACTGCATTTCTTTTTTTGCACCTTCATGAAGGGACATGTTATGGACATGGAACGGAAGGGATTTTTATTACTGTTATTTCTACGCTCAAAATTCAACTCTCAAATGGGAAGGGGAAAGAAAAGAAAAAAACAGGGGTGTTTCTTGGAAAACCGATAGCCAGCTTTATGAATTTGTAAACCTGTGTTTGTACTAGGACAAGAGCTGCATGTTCAACTTTGATTAAAAACCTGGTAGACTTGTCCACATCAGTCATTTAAGCAAATTTGGTTAATATATTCTAGAGGTTATTCCACCTATTGTCAATTGATTTTAGGTTGAAACTCTTCAAGAAATCTAACAAGATATCAGAGTTAGGTCTTGGGTGGCCTCACCTCTTATGAGAAAGTCTCTATCATCTCCGTCGCCTGAGTCAATCGCTCATCTCCTGGTCTGTCACCTCTACATGCGTTCGGGCTGTATGTGAGGGGGAGTGTTAGACTTGTCTCACATCTGTCATTTAAGACACCCAAACTTGATTAATATATTTTAAAGGTTACTTTATCTATTGCCAATTGGTTTTAGATTATAATCCTCTAAGAAATCTAAGAAATCTAAGAAATCCTATGGTTAGTGCTATGCTATTGTGGATTGGCTCGTCTATATTGGAAAAGGTAATTAGAATTTTTTAATTTTGTTTTAAAGTTACACTCCCGTCATTGAGCGAAACCTACTGTCGTTTTCTCATGGTCGCGTAGCTGGAATGGCAACTGGATTCTTGGATGTCATTGTGTAGTTAGGCAATTGCCCATTAAATTTCAAAGGTTTAATGGAGATTAGTCTTGGTCAGATTTAACTCTTTTGAATCTAGCATGTCATACGAACTTATTTTTAGAGCATACACAGTGGTATAATCGAAACAAAAAGGTTTATAAGATTAGTAACATTTGTTCAAAAAGAGCTCACATTGGAAGAACTAAACTTAGAAACATCTTAGCAACTCATCAAATTTTGGCTCTTGAATAATCAAAACTACCAACTTTTTGCCAATAATCAAATTTAATTGTCTTCACATTTTCTCAATCAAGTACACCATCATTACACAAGAACTTTCTTTCTTCCATTTTCAACATGTTTATAACAAAAATACTTTTAAAAACAGTTTTTATTTTTTTGCAAAAAACAGTTTTTTTTTACACGTTTTTTTATGAAAACTGTTTTTCCCAAATTTTTTTTAAACAGTTTTATTTCAAAACAGTTTTTTTAGGGAAATGATATTGGCACTCCAAAAATTGATGCAGGCACTCCAAAAAATAAAGGAAAATGGCTTTGGAGTTATACTGATTTTGGAGTGCCAATATCATTTCCCTTTTTTTAATTAAAACTTTTTTTTTCAAAAACTGTTCTTTTGAAAAAAAAAACTTTTTCTATTCAAAAACTGTTTTATTTAACTTTTTCCCCAAAACTTTTTTTTAATCAAAGTTTTCAAAAAAATATTTTCTCTTTTTCAAATAACCTATTTTTATTAGTTTGAAAACTATTTTAAAAAAATTGTTTTCTATGTCACAATTTCTAGATTTTTATAAGTTAAAAAGGTGATGTGGCAAATTTTGGTTATTTAATTTTGATTGTACCATTGTGGACCTCTATATTGCTAACCTTAGCAACTCTTTAAATGGATAACCAAAAGATAATGTGACAACTTTTGATTATTCCACCGTAGATGCTCTTACAACATTGAAATTCATTCCACATTTTAAAGTTTTTTTTTTTTTTTTTTTTTGTTAAAAAACGATGGGAATATGGGTGTAAAATTCAATGCGATGAATGTTGGAGAAATGGCGGCCCCGTTCGTTTTGGGTTTTGGATTTTAGATTCTAATTATTATCCTATTTCTCACCAATTATTACTCTCAATTTTCTCTCTATCTCTCTCCAATCATTACCCATATTTTCAATCATTACTCTATTTCTTTTTACACTCATTACCTACAAATCCAAATTCAAAATCAAAATCCCAAAACGAACGGGGTCGGCATGTTCTTAGTAAGAGATATTTTAACCAACTGGGACTAACTCAGTTGGCCAAGACTCTTGCATCTCATTAGGAGGTCAAGAGTTCGAGTCTTCCCACCTACATGTGGGTGTTCTTTCCTTAGAGGGCTTTTCCTTTCTTTCTTTATCTCTATCCAATAATGTGCTTATTTCTTGTATTAGTTGAATTGTTGAGTTTGGTTGTCTCGTGAACTCTTACAATTGATATAGTTTCCCGGGTTAGTACTTTGTACATCATATCTGATGTAAAATGATTTCTTCTATCGATTGAAAAAAAAAGTATGAGATATTTTAACTTCTAGATAAGACTTGGAAGTCTTTTTTCAAATTTGGAGTATTTTAAGTACTGACCAATATATCTATTTGGAATGAATATCTACGTGGGGGTTTCTAAAATTTTAAAAATCTATTTTTGGTTGCTCTCTGTAGGTGTTTGGAACATGGGTGTTACTAATTCTATTGCTACAGCCTACAAGGATATGCCTCTGAAAAGAAGGCTTTCGCTACCGACACCGAGTGCTAAAATGCCTTTTACAACAGAATACGTAAACGTGTGCGAAATGCCTTCTCCATTGAAGACAGGTACAACTGGACCAAATTGTCGGGGTGAGATCCGAGTGAAGTAAGCCAACGGTTGTTCTGTTTGCCGTTAGTCCCACATTGGGGAAGTTACAGAAAGAGGACCGGCAAGTTGGGCTTTAAAACGGGTAGCCAATTACAATACAAAATCATACCTTTCTCGGCCTTTTGGCTAAAACAAAGTGTAGTATTTGTTCTTATCAATTTAATATCTGATATGTGGGCCATCAACTCACATGAAATTAAATTAAAATTTAGAGGGGGAGTGCCCTTCCCATTAGCTTGCTTCTGGGTTCTCGTGCGTTGTCTTGGCTTTGCACTACAGCCTTCACTTGGTGCACCCCACCAATTCTAGTTCTAACTTTTGCACTCATAGTACCAATGCTCGCATGTTAGCCAGAGTTAAGCTTGAAAAAATGTTTCAAAATCAGAAATCTATATGCAGCAATACCTTATTTTGTTTGTATACTTATGCACTGTTATTTAATGGTGGGCAAATATTGTGAAGCCATGTATCACTTGTGTTTCGTCTTCTGAAAAGAAAATCTACATTCATCCCAATAGAAATTAAAGTCGGAAACTCAAGACGGGAAAACTTGGGCCAAAAGTTTTCACGTCGTTCTGTGGTGTTGTTGAAGCACATAAGCCTTGGTGAATCCAATCCCGTCTTTGATATTGAATAAAGCAATATAAGATTTTGGGCACTTGAATAAATCAGTATTGACGTACGTAGTACTCAAAGTGTTGACTTTCTAAAAATCTGAATGCAATCGCGATAAAAAAATGCTTGTTGAAATTCTTCTACCATTAGCTGATCCATGGCTAGTTTAGTAAGGCCAATGTTAGAATAATACAAGATGAACAGCTTGAGTATTTTTCCTTCAGAAGATCAATGGAAAATTTGAGAGCATAGCATCGTCATATGAAAATTGTTGAATGATTCAAGAGATCATATAAAAGAAGTAAATTTGTATTTTCTTTTGTTTGGTTGGAAAATTTAAAAGGGTTAACATCAGTATTGGTTTACAAGAAGGCTAAGCAGGCTAAGACCACTACAGCTACGCCGGTCGAAGGTCCGCTACCTGCGGGCTTTGTTTTGACGACAATAAGAGAACAAGGAGAAGGAAAGACCTCAGACCTGTCATGGTTGAGGGCCACACTTTCTCTTCAACTTCTCAAACAGGAGGATATTCTCTTTGAGTCTTCAAATCGAGCTCCAAGCCCTTCCCTGTGGAAGAAGGCAGGCAACAACGCCCTCGCCCCGGTGGGGCTAACTGATACTGTTTATAGAGACATAACAGAAGGGCTCTAGAAGAGCCTGAAACAAGAGTTAGCATGACTAAGTATGTTATGTTCTCATAGACTTTTTACAGATGATTTTCTTACTCTTTTTAAGCATCTTTCAGTATTTGTACTGAAATGAAAGTTCTCCAACTTTCATCTAGTTAGAAGTGAAGTCAGTTGCTGGACAATAGATGCATTGTGGAGCCAAATCAATCCCATGTTTCACAATGAGCAATAGATATCTATTACATTATGCAACAGAGAACTACACTCAATACTTGCTCGGAATGGCTAAAGAAAATCGCGAAGCAGCAACGGCTTACAATGAGCTCCAGATATCTATATAACACAAAAGCTTATTTTAATGTGCTTTAGTCATCGTTATTGTGGAATGGAGAACCGAAAACAATCATATTTTTGCCTTTGTTCGGTGCTAATGAGCAAGAATTTTGGCAAACAAACAAATATGAAATTAAGGGACTTGAAACATTGGGATTTTTTTGATTATAAGTATCATAAAATTTTGTTATACAGATATACATAGAAGACAAGCTTATACCTAAAGTAGAAAAACATATTACTCAATATGGTTCACCAATTACATTACCCGTCCACAAAGTTAAGAAAACAAAGTATGGCAACATCATCTGCCTCCAGAGAGAAGGGACTCTGCAACAGAAGACGATTGCAGATACGACAGTGCAAAATTATCAAACCCTTCGCGGGGAGCAAACATTAGACCCGTGGCAGAATTACCCATCAATTTTAACTCCGGAAGAGGAATATCTCCTTCCAAATACTGCACAACTTGCCTCATACTTGGCCTGGTGACCGGCTCAAAGTGTGAACACCTCAATCCCAACTTCAAAACCAACTCCACTTCCTCCGCCACATATTGACTCCCCAATTTGGGATCAACCGTTTGCAAAATTTTCCCTTCGCGCGAAAAAGAAAACACCCAATCCACCAAAACTAAGTTCTCCGCTGCTGCTCGTGGCTCAATGGGCCTCCTTCCACATGCCACTTCAAGCAAAAAGGCACCAAAAGCATACACATCGGTGCTCGTTGTGGCCTTTCCGGTTCTAATGTGCTCCGGCGCAAGATACCCTAGTGTTCCAGCCACATGAGTGGCCTGTGGATCAGTTCCGTGATCATACAATCTAGCTAGCCCAAAATCGCCCAATCTTCCGTTCATTTCACCATCTAACAAAACATTACTCCCCTTAACATCTCTATGTACAACAACTTGCTCCCATTCTTCGTGTAAATAAAAAAGGCCAGATGCCACTCCTTTAATAACTCGAAATCTTTCTTGCCAACTGAGGGTGAAGCTCGGTTGGTCATAGAGGAACCTGTCTAGACTGCCATTAGGCATGTAATCATATACCAAAAGGAGCTCCCCTTTCCGGCGGCAATAACCCAGGAGTTGTACTAGATTCCGGTGGCGCATACGGCCAACACTAACTATTTCCGTGACAAATTCCTTCATTCCTTGTTTGGATTCATGAGATACCCTCTTGACTGCAATCTCAATTCCGGAAGTGGGTAGTATTCCTCTATAAACCCTACCAAATCCCCCACTACCCAAGAGCCCCTTTTCCCCAAACCCTTTGGTGGCAATATACAAGTCCTTGTACTTGAACCTATGAGGCCCATAGTCAAGTTCCCAATCTTCAAGCACTTCAGCAAACTTCCTCTTCCTTCTAACATAATAAACTACCCCTGAAACCACTCCAAACACCAAAACTAAACAAATCAAAGGCAACCCAATTTTAAAATGCATATATGTTTTCTTGGGTCCGATTTGGGGAAGCTTAGGGAGTTGAGAGAAATCAAACCCATCAGCCAATCCATTCATCTTGAAGCTCCAAGCCAATAGATAATGGGAAGTACTTGTGATATAACCAGAAGAGGAAGAGAACCCAACGTACATAGTTTGGTCCAAGATCGGGGAAAGATCCTCAGAATGAGTCAATAGAGGCGTGCTTGGCTTGGGCAAATGAACCGGAGCCATAGTAACATTCATTTCCTTCTTTCCCCCGTCGTATTCAACCCAAACTTGCATCGCCTTGCCGCTGATCAGACTCAAATTCTGAAACCTCCCATTTGAATAGTACCCAGCTGCCTTAGACGCAACAGAGTGCAGCCCATTAATGTCGATACCGACATGGTTATCGTTTATATCTTGAAACTCTCTCTTAGGTACAGTATCAAGCTCTACCGCGACCACGTGGTTGGTTGAGTTCCCGTTATTGGTTTCATTGAAGAGGCCCAAGTAATCGGCGGAGAGGGCACCGGGTAGGCGCGGGGCGGGGGCCACGACGAAGACAATACCGTGACCGGAGTAGGTGGGGTAATTGGTGATTATGGAGAAGATGAAGGAGGTGGAGAAGGAGGAAACGGAGGCGTTCGGTGAGGGTTTGAAGGGGAATGGTGTGGCGAAAAAGGCGTGGCCGATTTCATGGCGGGTGCCGTTGGTGAGGGCTAGGAGGCCTGAGGGTGTGAACTCGGCTATGCCGTCGAGGCTGAGGTTTGGCGAGGCTTTGAAGTTGTTGAAGGTGAAGCTGAGGTGGTCTTGGGCGGTTGTGGAGGGGAGGAGAGCGAGGAGGAGGGGGAGGAGAGGAGAGAGAGAGAAAAGAGGATTGAGAAACATGGCTGTGGAATGATGGGTGTCAGAGTCTCCATAGGTATGCCAAGTGTACAGATATGACGTCAACTATTTTAGTCAAAAATCATCCATTACTGGGATGTTTCGCTCCGGATGCTCGTTTTAAGCAATCACTATCAATCATCACCCCTTGTAAACTTTTACCCTTATAAAATTGTAAAGGAAAATTTTGCGTAGGCACCTGATATTTCACACAAATCACACTTAAATACCTGACATTTTTTAAATTTCATACAAATACCTGAGCTTTCTAAAAATTCATCAATTCAACACCTGGCCTTTCTTAAATTTCATATGAACACCTGAGCTTTCTAAAAATTCATTAATTCAACACCTGCCGTCACCCCTCCATCTAAAACCAAACGGAATGGCTGAGGTGCTCCAAGCAAAAAAAGTTAAGTGCTCCAATTTTTAATTTGTTTGAACCAGTGCGAAAATCTTATTTTTTCTAATCATTTTATCTTAAAGAACCATAATTAATTTTTTACTTTAAGGTTCTCGTTAGTCAGCCTAAGAAAGTCGTAAAATCAAATACCTCTTAGGGCTAACTAACGATAGCCTTAGAGTCAAAAATTAATTATGACATTTTAAAATAAAATAATTAGAGAAATAAGATCTTCGCACCGGTTTAAACGGATTGAAAATTGGAGCACTTATTTTTTTAACCATACTTTTTAATATATAAACGGTCTATACATGGTTGAAAAATTAATTGCTCCAATTTTCAATTCGTTTGAACCGATGTGAAGATCTTATTTCTCTGATCATTTTATTCTAAAAGGTCATAATTAATTTTTGACTCTAAGATTATCGTTAGTTAGTCCTAAGAGATATTTGATTCTACGACTTTGGTTTAAACGGATTGAAAATTGGAGCACTTAATTTTTTAACCATATTTTTTAATATATAAACGGTCTATACATGGTTGAAAAATTAATTGCTCCAATTTTTAATTCGTTTGAACCGATGTGAAGATCTTATTTCTTTGATCATTTTATTCTAAATGGTCATAATTAATTTTTGACTATAAGGCTATCGTTAGTTAGCCCTAAGAGATATTTGATTCTACGACTTTCTTAGGGCTGACTAACGAGAGTTTTAGAGTAAAAAATTAATTATGATTCTTTAGGATGAAATGATCAGAAAAAATAAGATTTTCGAACTGGTTCAAACAAATTAAAAATTGGAGCACTTAACTTTTTTTGCTTGGAGCACCTCAGCCATTCCATTTGGTTTTAGACTGAGGGGTGACGGCAAGTGTTGAATTGATGAATTTTTAGAGAGCTCATGTGTTTATATGAAATTTAAGAAATGTCAAGTGTTGAATTGATGAGTTTTTAGAAAGTTCAGGTGTTTATATGAAATTTAAGAAAGGTCAGGTGTTTATGTGTGATTTGTGTGAAAGGTCAGGTGCCTACGTGAAATTTTCCCAAATTGTAATTTGAAATATTTTTGAAAGACTCTCATTTTGTTTGGTTTTTTCCTCAGAAATAATCTCTCCAAATTTTTTGACTATTTCGTTATCCGTGTTTTTTTTTGTCTTTAGTAATTTTTTGTTAAATTTTTGACTTTTTTTTTACTTTTTTGATGTACATAGTATACCTCTATTCAAAAAGTAAAAGAGTTTGTTAAAATATTAAATTTTTTTACTAAAGACGGAAAAATACGTAAACCTAAAGAACTTTTTTATCTCAAAACTGCAAACCAAACACAATGACGACTTTCATGCTTGCACTTATACACTGTTAGAAAAGCTTTTAAAAACCCATTTAAAATAGTTTATTACCATGCTAATTACCTTTTTAAATTGGGAGACTTAAATAATCATCCTCAGAATCTACTCTTCATAAGTTTTCATCCTGCTCAATTTTGGCACTTATGTTTTCATTCTCACTCTTTTTTAATCCCAAAACTGCCCATATATATATCTCACTCTTTTTTAATCCCAAAACTGCCCGTATATATATATATATATACGGGGCGGTTCAAGGGACACCCAAAAAAACACCCCAAATCTCAATCTCATAGTTCCCGATCAAATTTTTATAATCTGAACCGTTCAATGTGTGCAGAATGTGATTTTAAGGGTGCTCGCAAGAAATTAGCAAAAATTATGACCTGGAAGTGCTCGTTTTGAGCAGTTTTTAATTGAACCGTTCATTAAATCTAAGATAAAAACTGCTCAGATCAAGCCTTTCCCGGTCTTTTTTTTTGCTGATTTCTCGCAAGTACCCTTAAAATCACGTTCTGGTCACATTGAGCGGCTCAGATCATAAAAATTTGATCAGAAACTATGAGGTGTTTTTTTTGGTGTCCCTTGAACCGCCCCGTATATATATATCTCACCAAAATTTGGGATGAAATCCTAAGATTTCAAGTCCCGGCAATGAATTACACCTCCCATTGCAATCTGATCCCCACAAAATGGAAACCCCATTAGAAATTTGAATATTTTTGAAATTGGTTTTGGAATCCATAAAAGGCCACCCCGTCGCCTATCACCACCACAAAATTTGTCCCCATCCCCACTGCGCATCCTCGTCGACGTACCGCATCCCCGTCACCATCCCTCGCATCCTCGTCTTTGTATGCCGCATACAAGTCGTCGTCCTCTGCATCTCCGTCACCGTCCTCCATCCCACCCTCCACCAGAAGCTTCGCGGCGTGCCGGGGGATATGGTGGTTCTGACTCCGTCGATGGCAGTGCAACATTTTTCATTTTCTGGGAGATGGAGTTGGATGCAAAAGCTGGAGGTGGAGAGCTTTGCCTTATCGAAGAATAGGAAGAGTTTTGTTGCTGTGAGATGCATTTAGCACCAGTGAAAGGATTTGGTGCTTTAAGAGGGATTTAACACTAGGGAAAGGATTGGGTGTTGGTATGTCTTTGGTTTGTTTGTGGTGATCTAATTCTTATGTTTTCATGGATAAGAATTGTTTTACGTGCTTCTGTGTGGGTGATAAAGTGGTCATGTTTTATGAAATTAACATGATAAGTTGACCACATTTTAGCTTTGTGGATTATAGGTATTGGCCAACCAGACATGATAAAGTGCCATGTTTTATGAAATTAACATGATAAGTTGACCACATTTTTGCATGTATTGATTATGTTAAAATGCTCACATATTAACCAAAAAGGTTATATTTTTAATTGTTCTTATTCCATGAAATATGGTTAAATTACCATCAAAATAGGTGTTATCGTGATTAGCATTTCATAGTTAAATTACCACGTCGATTTCAACGTTTCATGACCATTTGTAATCTAGCTTGAAACAGATTTAATAAACATGAAATAATCAATCATATTAAAATTACCAAAAAAATCATGAATTATGATTGTTTCAATACGATTTAATTTGAAATATAAAAGTAATAGGATAAAAAAATAAAAGTAATCAATCATATTTAAATTTATCAAATCCCACTAAATTAGGAAAACAATCCAATCCAACCCCATAAATTGGGAAAATAATCCAATCCAATCCCACCAAATTAGGAAAGCAATAAACATAATATATTTATATCATAGTGAAAAGGGTAAGAAATATAATTCACACACTAAGAGGATGAAAACATAAGTATGAAAAAAGGACGGGATGAATTCTTACATGACATAGATAAAGAGGATGGATATTTAAATATTCCTAAATTTTAAATTGTCGGTTATGGTTAAAAAAACATTTGTAACTCCCAGTCATTTTTATTAGGACTTTAAGGGCATATTATATGAAATGATTAATGAAATTCTTGATTAGTTTTACTATAAAAAGGTGGCTAGGGGTTGGAGTGGAAGAGACAAAAAAAATTATTCAATGCCCTTGGGACACCGTCACGTGGTGCTCTAAAGCCTCCTTCCACCACACATTTTGGTGTGGGACCAAAATAAATGTATAGGCCCCATTCAATGTGTGATTGAAAATGACTTGGGGCACCACGTGGTGGTGCTTTAAGGGCATGGAATAATCTCTCGGAACGAGAAAGGAAAAATGTTCTGATCATAGATACGGAGATTGTATGAGACACGTATTTTGTTAATGTATTACATACAACTTTAGTATTTAATTTGAGTATACGGGTAGTTCTTGGTTCATGGGGATAGCTCTAGCTTTACACAAAGCTTCACATGAATCGTTTTATCTTGGGAGTGGAATGTCACACAAATCGGTGTAAGCGGGGACGTATTTTCTCTTAAGACAGCGCTTTATGCGTGACTCAATCCACATAAGTTCTCTCATACTCTTTATTTTCTTTTATTGAAGTATGGTCTTATTTTAATATTGACGTGTTGTTGTCTCCTGTTATTATAGTTTACAGAAATTCTAAACAAATATTTTCAACAATCTAAGATAAAATAAACCGTTTGAATAAATATATAGACTGTACGCTCAAGGCGAGAATCATTTATGAGAATTTATGTTTAATATGCAAGTGTGCTTGTGCGCATATACTTAATGACTGCATTTCTCTTTTTGCACCTTCATGAAGTGACATGTTATGGACATGGAACGGAAGGGATTTTTATTACTGTTATTTCTACGCTCAAAATTCAACTCCCAAATGGGAAGGGGAAAGAAAAGAAAAAAACAGGGGTGTTTCTTGGAAAACCGATAGCCAGCTTTATGAATTTGTAAACCTGTGTTTGTACAAGGAGAAGAGCTGCATGTTCAACTTTGATTAAAAACCTGGTAGACTTGTCCACATCGGTCATTTAAGTAAATTTCCAAGAAATCTAACAAGGTATCAAAGCTAGGTCTTGAGTGACCTCATCTCTTATGAGAAAGTCTCTATCATCTCTGTCGCCTCAGTCAATCGTTCATCTCCTGGTCTGTCACCTCCACGTGCATCCGGACTATACGTGAGGGGGAGTGTTAGAGTTGTCCCACATCTGTCATTTAAGACACCCAAACTTGGTTAATACATTCTAAAGGTTAATTCACCTATTGCCAAATTTTTTTAGGTTGTAACCCTCCAAAAAATCTAACAAAACCTATGATTGGAAAACTTGAAATTGGCACCTATGAAATGCGTGCTATGCTATTGTGGATTGGCTCGTCTATATTGGAAAAGGTAATTAGATTTTTTTTTCTTCTTTTAAAGTTACACACCCGTCATTGGGCGAAACCTACTGTCGTTTTCTCATGGTTGCGTAGCTGGAATGGCAACTGGATTCTTGGATGTCATTGTCGTAGTTAGGCATCATCTTTTTCCAACTAGATGATAAGAGGAAGACGGTAAGACGATCTGAGAATCGTCAGTAATTGAAGACAATGACAATTAACCTCCAGGATTTCTTATGAAAAGTTAGCGTTGATACTACTGTTGAAATGTGTAATTTTGATTAGGAATAAAAACATGTGTTTTAACTATTGGTTTGGAGGCTTGGTAAGTAGCCGCCCATGTGCAGGATGACTTGGAAGAAGAAGAAGCAAAATGGATGTTTGCTAAATTGCTATGGTCACCAGCGTTCACATTGGAGTGTTCACATTGTGGTTTCACACCACCTCCTTGGCCTATATATAGTTGTGTTTGTATAGAGAAAGGGTGCGAGAGAGAAATAAGAGAGAGCAGAGAGGGAGGAGAAATTCTTCAGTGCCGAGCACCATCTCGGCCGTCCAAACGTGCTTTGGATGGTTCAGATCTGTTTGGGTAATTTTTAAGTGTAAATTTACCAAAACACCCCCTCAAGCCCAAACAGATCTGAGCCGTCCAAAACACGTTTGGACGGTCGAGATGCATGATCGGCACCACCTGTCCGGTGCCCGCTCGGCACTGAAGAATTTCTCGAGAGAGAGAGTCAGGGGAGCCCCCTCAAGGGGTTCTCTCCCACCAGTGAGTTGTCATGCCCTCGATTTTCAAGATAAATAATAATGACATTTGACAATAAAGATCCTCACCGGAGTTACAATTAATAGCCCAAAAGAGAGATTAATTCCCAAATCGACAAACTTGCCCAATAAATTACAGAGTTCCACAAAATAAAATACATTACAATACAGTTTGTTATACAAAGATTATCAAGTGCTACCGAAAATAGCTTTAAATAACGATATCAACATGCACTCCAAGCACTCCATGACAATGACCTGCAATGTACCTGAGAATGATAGGTTGAGCTACACTAGCCCAGTAGAGAAATCTATACACAAGTTATAAGAAAATATAATGAGTTTTGCATCCAGAGTGAGTGAACTACGACGGATATGCCCAAGGTATGTATGACTATCAAAGAACAGCATGCTATGGCCAAAGGACTCTAGAAATCCTATGTGCAATTCTCATCAACTCACACGTCTAACTCGAACCATTAACTTTCCCACATCAATCATAATAAACCAAATAACGAGTTCACAACCGTTTTACCATATCACACATGATTCCACAATCATTTCTCACTTCTTTATCACTCATCATCAAAATCCTTTTCATCCATCATCATAATCCTCCTCTTAAAAAATTCTTTATTTTCAAATAGATGTAATGTAGAGAGATACATGACCTTTAATGGTCAAACTCCGTTGATTCGAGCTTGAATAGCCGAAATCCGTTAATTTGTGCCCAAATACCGGAACTGCTGATTCGCTCAGGAATACTAGAGGATTTTCAATAAAAATCCTTTTTCCAAAACCAAATTTCTTTCTATTCAAAAACTTCGATAAAATCAATTGTTTATCTCTTTCTTTAATGGTCACAATCTCAAGCAGTAAAAGTCCAAACAACGACATGAACTTCTAAAGTCAATCATAATTTCCTTCATCATGCAAGACATTCAACTGTATTACCACACCTTGTGTTACAGTGAATTCTCTCCACCTGGGTTTCCGCATTACCACACTTTGCATAACGGGCCCTCTAGAGTCCTCGCATTACCACACCTTGCGTTACGGGACCCTCAATTCGAATTCTCAATTCAATCATACCCACACAACACATCGTTCAATGTACAGGCAGATAACATTTCTCAAATTCACAATGTAATACAACTCATAAACATGTCACATCGTATGTTGATAAATACCCTAAAATCACTTATTCCTCTAAGTCTATCACGATGCCCTTCGTTACGTACCGAACCCACAAATGACTCCACAACACACCATCCGCTAGGTTCTAAATGAGAAGCTTATGGACGAGTGTCGAAGGAACCTAGGGAGCTCAACAAGACGAAGCACAAGGATACGAGTTACTATGTTACCTTTCGGATCACTAGCCAAACTCACGACTACCCATCATACTCACCACAAAGCCTTGTATAGCCTATGGTACACCTAAATAAACTTACGGTACATTTTCCGTTTACAACGGTACTAAGATTACCTTTAACGAGTATCGTAGGGGTTGGAACGATCAACGAATCATTGGAGCCCGAGTAATCAAGTTTACAGATGATTAGAATGTGTTTGGGGAGTGTTAGAAGTGGTCGGGGGTCAGCACAATCGACGAACGGTCAACGAGGTTCAAAACAGTTTTCTGAGTCATTGGTACCAATACCTCAAAAAGTAGATATCGGTACCAAACCAATCCAGTGAGCAATCAGAGTCAAGGTATCGGTACCTCAAAAAGGTGGTATTGGTACCACTGCATTACAACAGGCGATTTTGCAGAAAATGAAGAATGAGCACAAAGTCAAAATCCAACGAAATAAGGCACGATTTAGACACATAAACTCATAACAAGAGTAAGAAATCCCTACCTCGAGTCAAGGATCGAAACCCATGCGATTTGAGCAAGCCCTAGCTCTCCGAACTTCGAAATCAACCGAATACTCCTCCTCCGAACGAAACCCACGAAATTTAAGCTCAAGACTACGATTGAGGGGTGGAATGGAGGTGGATTTATATGGGTTTTTGGTGGATTTTTGAGTGAGAGAGGAAGAGAGCAAGAGAGAGCCGAGAGAGAGAGAGGATTGAGAACTTTGTTCTCCTACACACACACCCACTCTTATATACTAGCACCCACACAAATCACACTTGTACTCCCTCAAATAATAATCCTAACACATTAACCCCAATTCAAATAAACTCAATAAATTTCACATTTTCCTCAATTTATAACATTTATAAAACTTTTAAATAATATCTAAAAAATACGGGTCCTTACACCATTTCCTCCTTAAAGAAATTTCGTCCTCAAAATTTGCTAGACCAAGCCCAACCGAACATGCAACACATAGATACGACTCAACTGTAACACTATTTATCATGCAACAATTCGATAATCGTGAAAATCTACGTCAAAACTCACATCAACCAACTAAAACAAATGTGAACATCTCCCTCGAACTTCGTCCTCCTTTCCCCACGTAAATTCGCACTAATCACATCGGCTTACCTCTCAACACTTGACTACGCAAATTTAGGACACGTATCGGTTTCTTACCATAGGACACGCCGCCTTCTAACTCAAATTCAGATCGTTCTAACACATGTAATAGATTCGTTTCGTACTTCCTTAATATCTACACATAGAGCGAATCACAAATACCTGAAAGTTTCGGCGGCAATGCCAAACGGTATGTAATTTCGAAGCTTCCATTTATTGCGAAATTCCTATATACGATTATCTATTCAAGCACAAAGATCTTACCTCTAAACGTAATCCGATAGTCCAATTGACCTCCCGAGACTTCCATATAGAAGGTGCGGTGATCAAGCGCCTATTCCAACTGGATTTCATCGGTTGTCACCTGGGTATCTGAAAGACACGCGCCGTATCCAACACAGGTTTTGTTTCAAAAAGATATGTGCACAAATATATTCGTTTTTTTTTTTTCCCCTTCCAAGTAAACGAGGCCAAAATGGGGACCCTTCTAACAAAGCCTTATCAGCATATGAAGATAAATGGATCAACAAGTCAGATTTGTGATGCTGGGTTGTTGCACTTCAAAAAATTTCAACTCGGTTAGAGCTAAAGCAAGTTCTTGGTCTTTCTTCAAGATCTCTGCCCAGAATCGTCAGATTTGTGATACTTCGTTGTTGGACTCTACTATTTTTGCTCTTAACAATTCTGTACATGTTACCTAGTTTTGTTAGGCCAGTTGTAGGCTTTGTTGCTTTTGTTGTTTCGGAGGAATGCCCCTTTGTTTTTTTTTTGTAGTTTTTTGCGCTTTTGATGGTTTAATAACATTTGTTTACCAAAAAAAAAAAATTACATCTTTGGATAAAATCTTCAAAGTCAAAGAATATTTATGATTTGTATTCAATCGAAGGAAGATGACAGAGGCCAAAATATCGCTTTTATGGTCCTTGTTATTGATTTCTCAATCTTATTAGCACCTCATATATATTCAGGACTTGAGATTAATATCCCCATTCACTGCATGCAACATGTGCTGTGTTTGTTATTCTACCAGTTACCCCACCACCAAACCAATCAATTAATTTTTTTTTTATCAAGGCAAAAACATATCATATATATATATAAAAGGACACTATCGGTCCAAATTATAAGAACAACACACCAAAACAACAAACAAAAGTAAAAACAAAAAATAAAAAGTCGCTAGGAACCAAGACGCCGGAGCCGGACCCATCGATCACACTTGTGAGAGAGTGGTCAAGGGAGAGGCTAGGTATGGGAAGAGTAGCTCTCGAGATAGACCCACGGCACCAATTGAGCACATGCCCGCTGGAGAAGCCGTTGCCAGATGCCTCTACCATCAGCGCTGAGCTGGTTCCAAAGACCCAGATCCAACACACTAGATTTGGCTCCTGAGTCCAAAAATCATGGTAAGAGGAGAACACTCTCAACCCTCAACCATGGAAGAAGAGACTGCGGGAGAGAAGGGAGAAAAGAGGAGAGAGAGAACCGGACAGGAGGGGGACGGAGGGAAAGACATGAAGGAAGATAGAGGGGAGATGGGGCGGAGGGGTGAGGAAGGGAAGAAAGGAAGTGGAGCGGAGGGGGGAGGAGGGAAACCCACCATGGGGCTCTCTTTCACTCTCTAGAGAGCGAGTCTTCTTATTGAATATCTGGGACGGTAGCACCCACGATTTTTTTTGTTTTTTATTTTTTCCTTTCCAATAAACGGATGTCCGGGACGCTTGCATGCACGCACCTCAATGAGCTCCGGAGCCTCTAAAGTTAACGACCGAACAAACTCTCCAATTACCTGAAAATTCAGAATGTTTGGCTTGAAGTTGACAACTGTTTGGAGAAAGTTTCAAACTAAAGCTAATGAGTAATGAAGAATGTCATTTCACTACAAGAAAATCTGACACTAATATAGCTTGCGTTCCTAAAATCACCGCTAAAGATGATTTTTACCGGCTTTTTCCGAAAAAGGCTGCCTTTCTGGCGCATTTTAGATGCCTTAAACATACAACGACGTTAGCATCCCCGACGTTTGAAACCTCGACGTTTGAAAAAACGCCGCAAAAATCTTTACCGGCGTTTGTCGGGCCTTTTGTGGCATTTTACAAACGCTCGGAAAAGCAATTTTTTTTTGGATAACCAATTTTGATTATACCATTGTGAACATCTACATTGTTAACCTTAAAAATCTCACATTAAATTTTGATTGTCCATTTTTTATTACTCCGTATCTCATTGTGGATAGCCGCCTAAGTGCAGCTTGGCTATTATTAGTATAATAATCTTCACTATTTTGTGATTAAAAAAAAAAAACTTGGAAGAGAGAGGAGAAAAAGACAGACCCAAAATTAGGTTAAACTTCACTAATACCAAACATTCAAAAGTTGTTGCTCAGTTCCTATCAATCTAATCAACTTGATTTGGATGCGAGTCGATTGACAGGCATATCTATGCATATTTCTAGTTAAATGCTCAGAGTTGTTTTCCCATTAACATGTTGTGATTATCAATCTGAAAAAGTCAGATTATACTGTTAAGTAAAATTAAATTAAACAAGAAGCAGCCTTTCAAAAAAAACAAGAAGCAGCCATTGATATTGAAGATTATGATGTCGGATCACTACACACTACAAGAAAGTAAGTATTTCCCGGCGTTTATAAAACGCCGGCAAATCCCTGACAAACGCCGGCAAAAGTATTAGTGACGCTTTTACGCGCCGAGGTCGCGGCCGTCGTCTTATGTTTACGGCGTTTATTAAGCGTCATCTTTCCTTTTTCCCGGCGTTTTCTAAAATGCCGCTTAACTTGTAAACCGTCTGTTCTGTTCTGTCATAAATGGAAGAGAGAAGATTTCGGTCGATTGAGGGAGGTTAGCGATTGAAGATCAAAGGAAGAAAAAGGAGAGAGATGGTCGAACTTCACGCGTGTGCTTGACGGAATGACGAAACGAGGTTTAACTTTACGGGTGTGCTTCCGTTAGACGGAGGCATTAAGTCAGTGGAAAACTAAGTCGGCATTTTGGAATGCCACTTTTATTCTCTATGACGGCGCCCGTACAAGCCGTGTTCCAAACGCCGTTTAATCCGATTTTTCTTGTAGTGACACCATGAACACTCCTGTTCAGATTAGTGTAAATGTTATTTTTTTAAGAAGCTAGAAAGTAAAATTCATAGATATATGAAAAGAACATTACTTGTTATATATGTTTGCTTCTTAGAGCTAGTCGGGATACATGTACATTGGTGTTTGCAACCAAAGATAGTATTCTTGGGTGTCTATCCCGAAGCGTAGGGCTTTCAAGTCGTTTGCCAAATAACTCATTCAGAGGTTCAGCAGTTGGAGTGTAAGACCTATCGGTCTAAATGGTGGTTCGTAGGTTTCGGAAGCCAACACTTGTCTAGATTTGATTTTTGGTGATTTTCAACTACGATTTTCTATCTTACGCCAAAACTACGAATTACAAGTATTTTACCACAAGGCTCGGACCAAGAGTTTACAGTACCACTTATAGCCTAAATAATCCAATAACCTCACGAGTTTATGCAATCGAATCCCACAGAAAATTTGTGTGCTCGAATTGAAGATTATGCTAGATGCGATCGAATTCCTCTACGGAGTTGGTCGAACCTGACAGCGGAATTCAATCGCACCTGGACTTTTAATTCTAATTTCTTAGGGCATCTCCAATCCACCTCTATTCCTCCAAAATAGAGGATGAATGTGACACATGGATGAGAGATTTCGTAATTTATTGCCTTTTTCTTCACTTTTTATACTTTTTAGGAGAATCTTTGAGGGACTCACCATCCTTTTTAGAGTATGGTCCTCTAAAAGCAAATTTAGTCATCTAAAAATAGATGACCAAAAGTAAGTTTGGAATACAATATCCCTCCAAACCCTAAAATGGACGATGGGTCCCTCAAAGATTCTCCCAAAAAAGTATAAAAAGTGAAGAAAAAAGAGAATAAATTACAAAGTATCCCCTCAATGTGTTACATCCATCCTCTATTTTGGAGGAATAAAGATGAATTGAAGATGCCCTTGGGAGGAAGGAATCGATCACACTTGGACTTTTCAACCTTAGACATTTTCATTCCAACTCTTGTTTAATGACTTTATCTACACCCAGGAGGCCAGGACGCCATTTCCATTCCATTTCTGTACGTACAACAAGAGTCCCACGTGACCCAGCTGTCGTTCAATGTTACGAATACTCGGTTTTCTGTGATGCTCCGGATTCATTTTTATTGGTGTCCGATTGGGTCCAAATACAGTCAAAATTTTAGGCTTCAACTTGGCTTTTCAGATGACGATGTCGGCTTCATTTCTGGGCGTGCGAGCAGTGGAGCCAAAGATGGGTGTCGATTACCTGAAATCAATATAAACATATCTCATGTGCAATATCATCTAAAATATTCAATAGTAAACAATATACAATATTGTGTGTTTATCAGTTGGCTTGTATACGTAAGTTATTTAAAAAAAAAAGCTCGAGTACCGTGTATATAACATCCCAGGCCAAATGATGAAGTACTATTAGCCTCGCCATGAATTCTGAGAGCGAAGCAAAATTTGGGATGAAGTTCGGTTGAGATATAATCCTGCCTTGACAATATTTTTTATAGTTCTAAAAACGAAGCGAAATTCTCTTTGTTCAAAAGAAAATTAGATATTCCAAAAATTGAGATAACAAGAAAAATGAAAAGCTCAAAATCCATAGGTAGCTCCATAATTTTTTTGTTGGGGGAATTTTTAAACTAAAAATTTACCCACTCTGTCAGTAGATCTCCACAAGCTTCAAAATAATGTATGTATATCACATACTATTTTTTTGGTTTCCTAATTTTTAAGGAGGGAAGAGCTTCAATAGAACTTAGGCGTTTGGTTCCATGCGGCTTTTTTTTTTTTTTTGTTGCTTTAGTTTGTTGTTTCTTATATTTCCGGACCGGTAATTTCCGTTTTTATTGTACTATTTTCTTATATATAATATCTGATTGGTCAAAAAAGGAGTCCATAGCAACATAGACAGACCACCACTCACCAAAGCCCAATTAGCTAGTCTATACTCTATAGGACCACAAACAAACAGCCCATAGCATTATCCAAAAACCGAAATAAAGGCACATGAAACTGATACGGATGGCATTTAACTGTTAAACTTTATACAGTAGTATCTATCTAAAGAAAAAGCGAAAATCAGGGGTGTTTCATCTTCACTGTGTATGTGTTTTGCCTTAATGGACACGTACCCGTGTTGTTCCGGTATTAGTGCCAGTTACTCGTAGGGTAACCTATCCGTGTTTCATTGTCTACACCCTACATATCTGCGTTTTCCTGGATTTTCAAGAACCAATTGTCTTGCACAAAAGACGAATTTCTGACTTTAACATCTAGCCCAGAAATACACAAAACGAGCAAGAATTTCTAACTTCAGGTAGTCGACAGATATGGAAGGCGCCTAAAACAAAAACAAAACAAAAAGCGAAATTTTTTATGAGCATTTCCTCATTTACACAGATAGTTTACTCAAGACACACAACCTTTAATGTTCACCAATTACAAGAATGAAACACCAAGTAAAATAAATATGCACAATCAAGCAATGTTGTTTTGTTCACAGGGGACTTCTCACCACTGCAGTGTTTTAAACAGTTAAACCAATCCCACATTGATTTCTCACAAGAGAAATACTTCCTTTAAGATAACCAGGCTGAGGGCTCACCGTCCATTCCGTGTGGTTGTGGGGCTCGGGATTGCACACGCACTATGTAACCCTAAACCATTCTGATTATCAGAGAATACTGGAGTTTGTGAAGGAAGGTACTCTTTCTCCGGTCGGTGTTTCCCCTCCAACCGAAAAAGAAACAACAATGCCACCGCGTGCAAGTCTCTAGCATTGATTAGTGCTCGAGGGGAGTGTGCTGCCGGTACTGGACACGAGCCTTGCGGTCACTGGTATTCGCATCTCGAACATAGGGTGTTTTGTGAAAAATCCAAAATTACCATCTCTCTCAACGAGGTGTACGTGATACCAAAGCAAAGGGTTAAATAGCTCAAAATTGCATATAATAAAGAAGCAGAACTGAACTTATTTTACTGTTCAAAAGAAAACAACATGTGTAGTGTAAGAAAGCCAAGATCACTGGCCCTTTACAGAGTATTGATAGTATGGCAAGAAAAACTTTAGTGAAATATGAAAATCGATGAATCATACAAGAGGTCGTTGTATACAAGAAGTAAATTGGTAATTCTTTCTAGGGAAAATTTCAAAATACCCCCCAACCTTTACACCAAAATTTAATTAGACTTCCAACATTTTAAAAACTTCAATTTTACTCCCAACGTTATCTTCTGTTAATCAAAACGCCCCCTTCCGTCCGAATGACTAACGGAATTCGTTAAAAGCTCCGTTAAATAGCGTCCCGGTCGAATTTCGATGATCCGAGCCACTCAATGTGTTCAAAACGTGATTTTAAGGGTACACGTGAGAAATCGGCAAAACAAATGACCGGGAAGGGCTTCATCTGAACAGTTTTTATTGAATAGTTCAATAAAAACTATTCAGATGAAGCCCTTCCTAGTCATTTTTTTTGTTTATTTCTTGCGGGTACCCTTAAAATCACGTTTTGAACACATTGAGCGGCTCGGATCATTGAAATTCGATTGGGAAAGGGGAGGTGCGGATCGATCCGGATTTTGTTCAAGTCCATACGTCCGAATTTTGCTTCGGTATGCACCTCCCCTTTTCCGATCGAATTTCGATAATCCGAGCCGCTCAATGTGATTAAAACGTGATTTTAAGGGTACACGCGAAAAATCAACAAAAAAAATGATCAAGAAGGGCTTCATCTGAATAGTTTTTTATTGAACTATTCAACAAAAAACTGTTTAGATAAAGCCATTTTCTGGTGATTTTTTTTGCTGATTTCTTGAGGATATCACGTTTTAAACACATTGAGCGGCTCGGATCATCAAAATTCGATAGGGACGATATTTAACGGAGGCTTTAACGAAATCTGTTAGTCATTTGGACGGAAGGGAGCGTTTTGATTAACGGAAGATAACGTTGGGAGTAAAATTGAAGTTTTTAAAAGGTTGGGAGTCTAATTGAATTTTGGTGTAAAGGTTGGGGGTATTTAGAATTTTTCCCTTCTTTCTATTTGCTTGGAAAATATAAGAGGATCAAACCTTTGGTAGATGATTTCTGGAACTTTTTTAACTTCTTTTTGTATGTACACTCGAATGGAGGTTTTACAACTTCAATTGTAGTTAGAAGTCAAGTGACTCAGGTCAGGTGGTAGACAATATTTGCAAGGTGTTACTAATTTTGTTGCTACAAGGATCATATGCCTCTAAAAAGAAGGCTTTCACTACCGACACTGAGTGCTAAAATGCCTTCTGCAAACAGAGTAGAGACGAAAGGGTGCGAAATGCCTTCTCCATCGAAGACGGGTACAACTGCACCAAATCGCGGGGGTGAGATCCGAGTGAGGAAAGCCAACGGTTATTCTGTTTGCTGCCACATTGAGCAAGTTACAGAAAGAGGACTGGCAAGTTGGGCTTTAAAACGGGTAGCCAATCATCCATTTCTCGGCCTTTTGGCTAAGATCAAGTGTAGTATCTGTTTTTATCAGTTTAATATCTGAATAAGTGGGCCATCAGCTAACATGATATTAAAATAAATTTAGAGGGGGAGAGCCCTTCATAGTAGCTTGTTTCTGGGTTCTCGACGGTTGCCTTGGCTTTGCACTACAGCCTTCACTTGGCACCACACCAATTCTAGTTCTAACTTTTGCACTCATAGTACCAATGCTCTCATGTTAGCCACAGAGTTAAGCTTGAAAAAATGTTTCAAAATCAGAAATCTATATGCAGCAATACCTTATTTTGTCTGTATAATTATGCACTGTTACTTAATGGTGGGCAAATTAATATTGTGAAGCCGTGTATCACTTGTGTTTCGTCTTCTGAAAAGAAAATCTACATTCATCCCAACAAAAATTAAAGTCGGAAACTCGAGAGGATAACTTGGGCCAAAAGTTTTCGCGTCGTTCTGTGGTGTTATTGAAGCACATAATTAAGCCTTAGTGAATCCAATCCCGTCTTTCATATGAATAAAGCAGTATAAGATTTCGGGCAAAAAAATGCTTGTTAATGCAAGATGAACAGCTTAAGTATTTTTCCTTCAGAAGATCAATGGAAAATTTGAGAGCATAGCATCGTCATATGAAAATTGTTGAATGATTCAAAAGATCATATAAAAGAAGTAAATTTGTATTTTCTTTTGTTTGGGTGGAAAATTTAAAAGGGTTAATATCAGTAATTGGTTTACAAGAAGGCTGAGCAGACCAAGACCGCTACAGCTACGCCGGTCGAAGGTCCGCTACCTATGGGCTTTGTTTTGACGACAAGAAGAGAACAAGGAGAAGGAAAGACCTCAGACCTGTCAAGGTTGAGGGCCACGCTTTCTCTTCAACTTCTCAAACAGGAGGATATTCTCTTTGAGTCTTCAAATTGAGCTCCATACCCTTCCCCGTGGAAGAAGGCAGGCAGCAACGCCCTCGCCCCGGTGGGGCTAACTGATACTGTTATAGAGGCATAACAGAAGGGCTCTAGAAGAGCCTAAAACAAGAGTTAGCATGACTCAAGTATGTTATGTTCTCATAGACTATTTACAAATGATTTTCTTACTTTTTTAAGCTTCTTTCAGTATCTGCACTGAAATGGAAGTTCTCCAACTTTCATCTAGTTAGAAGTGAAGTCAGTTGCTGGACAATAGATGCATTGTGGAGCCAAATCAATCCCATGTTTCACAATGAGCAATAGATATCTATTACATTATGCAACAGAGAACTGCTCTCAATACTTGCTCGGAATATTGGCTAAAGAAAATCGCGAAGCAACAACGGCTTACAATGAGCTACAGACATCTATATAACACAAAAGCTTATTTTAATGTGCTTTAGTCATCGTTATTGTGGAATGGAGAACCGAAAACAATCATATTTTTGCCTTTGTTCAGTGGTAATGAGCAAGAATTTTGGCAAACAAACAAATATAAAATTAAGGGCCCTGAAACATTGGGATTTTTTTGATTATAAGTATCTTAAAATTTTGTTATACAGACATACATAGAAGACAAGCTTATGCCTAAAGTAGTAAAACATATTACTCAATATGGTTCACCAATTACATTACCCATCAACAAAGTTAAGAAAACAAAGTATAGCAGCATCATCTGCCTCCAGAGAGAAGGGACTCTGCAACATAAGACGATTGCGGATTCGACAGTGCAAAATCATCAAACCCTTCACGGTGAGCAAACATTAGACCCGTGGCAGAATTACCCATCAATTTTAACTCCGGAAGAGGAATATCTCCCTCCAAATACTGCACAACTTTCCTCATACTTGGCCTGGCGACCGGCTCAGAGTGTGAACACCACAATCCCAACTTCAAAACCAACTCCACTTCCTCTGCCACATATTGACTCCCCAATTTGGGATCAACCCTTTGCAAAATTTCCCCTTTGCGCCAAAAAGAAAACACCCAATCCACCAAAACTAAGTTCTCCTCTGCTGCTCGTGGCTCAATTGGCCTCCTTCCACATGCCACTTCAAGCAAAAAGGCACCAAAAGCATACACATCGGTGCTCGTTGTGGCCTTTCCGGTTTTAATGTGCTCCGGCGCAAGATAACCTAGTGTTCCAGCCACATGAGTGGCCTGTGGATCAGTTCCGTGATCATACAATCTAGCTAGCCCAAAATCGCCCAATCTTCCGTTCATTTCACCATCTAACAAAACATTACTCCCCTTAACATCTCTATGTATAACAACTTGCTCCCACTCTTCGTGTAAATAAAAAAGGCCAGATGCCACTCCTTTAATAATTCGAAATCTTTCTTGCCAACTGAGGGTGAAGCTCGGTTGGTCATAGAGGAACCTGTCTAGACTGCCATTAGGCATGTAATCATATACCAAAAGGAGCTCCCCTTTCCGGCGGCAATAACCAAGGAGTTGTACTAAATTCCGGTGGCGCATACGGCCAACACTAACTATTTCCGTGACAAATTCCTTCATTCCTTGTTTGGATTCATGAGATACCCTCTTGACTGCAATCTCAATTCCGGAAGTGGGTAGTATTCCTCTATAAACCCTACCAAATCCCCCACTACCCAAGAGCTCCTTTTCCCCAAACCCTTTGGTGGCAATATACAAGTCCTTGTACTTGAACCTATGAGGCCCATAGTCAAGTTCCCAATCTTCAAGCACTTCAGCAAACTTCCTCTTCCTTCTAACATAATAAACTACCCCTGAAACCACTCCAAACACCAAAACTAAACAAATCAAAGGCAACCCAATTTTAAAATGCATATATGTTTTCTTGGGTCCAATTTGGGGAAGCTTAGGGAGTTGAGAGAAATCAAACCCATCAGCCAATCCATTCATCTTGAAGCTCCAAGCCAATAGATAATGGGAAGAACTTGTGATATAACCAGAAGAGGAAGAGAACCCAACATACATAGTTTGGTCCAAGATCGGGGAAAGATCCTCAGAATGAGTCAATAGAGGCGTGCTTGGCTTGGGCAAATGAACCGGAGCCATAGTAACATTCATTTCCTTCTTTCCCCCGTCGTATTCAACCCAAACTTGCATCGCCTTGCCGCTGATCAGACTCAAATTCTGAAACCTCCCATTTGAATAGTACCCAGCTGTCTTAGACGCAACAGAGTGCAGCCCATTAATGTCGATACCGACATGGTTATCGTTTATATCTTGAAACTCTCTCTTAGGTACAGTATCAAGCTCTACCGCGACCACGTGGTTGGTTGAGTTCCCGTTATTGGTTTCATTGAAGAGGCCCAAGTAATCGCCGGAGAGGGCACCGGGGAGGCGCGGGGCGGGGGCCACGACGAAGACAATGCCGTGAGCGGAGTAGTTGGGGTTATTGGTGATTATGGAGAAGATGAAGGAGGTGGAGAAGGAGGAAACGGAGGCGTTCGGTGAGGGTTTGAAGGGGATAGGTGTGGGGAAAAAGGCGTGGCCGATTTCATGGAAGGTGCCGTTGGTGAGGGCTAGGAGGCCTGAGGGTGTGAACTCGGCTATGCCGTCGAGGGTGAGGTTTGGTGAGGCTTTGAAGTTGTTGAAGGTGAAGCTGAGGTGGTCTTGGGCGGCTGTGGAGGGGAGGAGAGCGAGGAGGAGGGGGAGGAGAGGAGAGAGAGAGAAAAGAGGTTTGAGAAACATGGCTGTGGAATGATGGGTGTGAGAGTCTCCATATGTATGCCAAGTGTATAGATATGAGGTCGTCTATTTTAGTCAAAAATCATGCTTTACTGGGATGATACTCGTTTCTTGCTTGCACTTTTATACACTGTTAGAAAAGCATTTAAAAACCTATTCAAAATAGTTTTTACCTTTTGAAATTAAATTGTCGGTTATGGTTAAAAAACATTTATAAAAAGGTGGCTAGGAGTTTAAGGGCATATTATATGAATTGATTAATGACATTCTTGATTAGTTTTACTATAAAAAGGTGGCTAGGAGTTAGAGTGGAAGAGACGAAAAAATTATTCAATGCCCTTGGGACACCGTCACGTGGTGTTCCAAGACCTCCTTCCACCACACATTTTGGTATGGGACCAAATAAATGTATAGGCCCCATTCAATGTGTGGTTAAAAATGACCTGAGGCACCACGTGGTGGTGCTTTAAGGGCATGGAATAATCTCTCGGAACAAGAAAGGAAAAATGTTCTGATCATATATATGGAGATTGTATGATACACGTATTTTGTTAATGAATTACATACAATTTTAGTACTATTTAATTTGAGTATACGGGTGGTTCTTGGTTCAGGGGATAGCTCTAGCTTTACACAAAGCTTCACATGAATCGTTTTATCTTGGGAGTGAAATGTCACACAAATCGGTGCAAGCGGGGACGTATCTTTTCTTAGGACAGCGCTTTATGCGTGACTCAATCCACATAAGTTCTCTCATACTCTTATTTTCTATTATTGAAGAATGATCTTATTTTTTTTATTGACGCGTAGTTTACAGAAGTTCTAACAAATATTTCCAACAATCTAAGAGAAAATAAACCGTTTGAATAAATATAGAGACTGTATGCTCAAGGCGAGAATCATTTATGAGAATTTATGTTTAATATGCAAGTGTGCTTGTGCGCATATCCTTAATGACTGCATTTCTTTTTTTGCACCTTCATGAAGTGACATGTTATGGACATGGAACGGAAGGGATTTTTATTACTGTTATCTCTACTCAAAATTCAACTCTCAAATGGGAAGGGGAAAGAAAAGAAAAAAAACAGGGGTGTTTCTTGGAAAGCCGATAGCCAGCTTTATGAATTTATAAACCTGTGTTTGTACTAGGACAAGAGCTGCATGTTCAACTTTGATTAAAAACCTGGTAGATTTGTCTACATCGGTCATTTAAGCCAGTTTTGTTAATATATTTTAGATGTTATTTTACTTATTGTCAATTGATTTTAGGTTGGAACTCTTCAAGAAATCTAACAAAGTATCAGAGTTAGGTCTTGGGTGACCTCACATCTTATGAGAAAGTCTCTATCATCTCCGTCGCCTGAGTCAATCGCTCATCTCCTGGTCTATCACCGTCACGTGCGTCCGGGATGTACGAGAGGGGGAGTGTTAGACTTATCCCACATCTGTCATTTAAAACACCCAAACTTGATTAATATATTCTAAAGGTTGCTTCACCTATTACCAATTGATTTTAGGTTGTAATCCTCCGAGAAATCTAACAAATCCTATGGTTAGTGCTATACTATTGTGGATTGGCTCGTCTATATTGGAAAAGGTAATTAGAATTTTTTATTCTTCTTTTAAAGTTACACACCCGCCATTGAGCGAAACCTACTGTCGTTTTCTCATGGTTGCGTAGCTGGATTGGCAACTGGATTCTTGGAAAGAATATCTAAAAAAGGTAAGAGATATTTTAACTTCTAGATAAGACTTGGAAGTCTTTTTTCAAATTTGGAGTATTTGAAGTACTGATCAATATATCTATTTGGAATGAATATCTACGAGGGGGTTTCTAAAATTTTAAAAATCTATTAATTTTTGTTGCTCTCTGTAGGTGTTTGGAACATGGGTGTTATTCTCCTTCAGTTGTGATGATTTGAGAAAATTTGCTAAACTGTGGGTTCGAAAAAGACAAAGGAAGCTCCTGTTTTTAGAGGCATATGTATAATTATTTGACAAGGCTCCAAGAAATCTAACAAATCCTATGGCTAGTGCTATGCTATTGTGGATTGGCTCGTCTATATTGGAAAAGGTAATTAGAATTTTTTATTCTTTTTTTAAAGTTACACATCCGTCATTGAGCGAAACCTACTGTCGTTTTCTCATGGTTGCGTAGCTGGATTGGGCAACTGGATTCTTGGATGTCATTGTCGTAGTTAGGCAATTGCCCATTAAATTTCAAAGGTTTAACTCTTTTGAATCTAGCACGTCATACGAACTTATTGTTAGAGCATTCACAATGGTATAATAATAAAAAAAAAGGTTTATAAGATTAGCAACATTTGCTCAAAAAGAGTTCACAATATTGGAATAATTAAACTTAGAAACATCTTAGCAACTCATCAAATTTTTGCTCTTGGATAATCAAACTACCAACCTTTTGCCAGTAATCAAATTTAATTATCTTCACGTTTCCTCAATCAAGTATACTATCATTACACAAAAACTTTCTTTCTTCCATTTTCAACATGTTTATAACAAAAATACTTTTAAAAACAGTTTTTATTTTTTTGCAAAAACAGTTTTTTTACACATTTTTTTTTTATTAAAACTGTTTTTTCCAAAAGATGATGTGGCAACTTTTGATTATTCCACATCATTCCACATTTTAAAGTGTTTTTTTCTTTTTTGGTTAAAAAAACGATGGGAATATGGGTGTAAAATTCAATGCTCTATTGGATGAATGTTGGAGAAATGGCAGCCCCGTTCGTTTTGGGATTTTGGATTCTAATTATTATCTTATTTCTCACCAATTATTACTCTCATTTTTCTCTCTATCTCTTCCCAATCATTATCCATATTTTCAATCATTACTCTATTTCTTTTTACACTCATTACCTACAAATCCAAATTCAAAATCCCAAAACGAACGGGGTCGGCATGTTCTTAGTAAGAGATATTTTAACCAACTGAGGCTAGTTCAGTTGGCCAGGACTCTTACATCTCATTAGGAGGTCAAGAGTTCGAGTCTCCCCACCTACGTATGGGTGTTCTTTCCTTAGAAGGTTTTTCCTTTTTTTCTTTGTCTCTACCCAATAATGTGTTTATTTCTTGTATTAGTTGAATGGGCAAAGTACGGAAAACCTCCTTGAGGTTTGGACGTTTGGCAGATAACCTCCCTGACGTTAACTAATGAGCACATAACCCCCCCTATGATTTTGGAGTAAACTGCAATTGTAACTCTGTTAATAGCAAAGAGCGAAAAGACCTCGTTACCCTTGTGATAAATAAAGCAATTTCACTTCTTGGTATGCTCAAATTAAACCCTACAACAACAGTGACATTGAGAGCAAAAAAAATGGCGATTTGAGATTTGGGGCAAACCCTAATTACAATATACCGGTTCTACCCACACAATTTTTAACACAAATTGTAACACTCCATCTCAGCCATTGAAACCAATGGCTGAGATTAAACCACTTAAATGGGCACACACACTCAACCTCACCTAATCTGTCTCCCTCTCTCTCTCTCTCCCTACTACGGTACTACCTTTCACAATATACCCCTCCATCTCAGGACCTCCATCTCCGGCAAGGGTCGTCATCGGAGATGACAAAACCAAAGAAACAAGTGTACCAGAAAAGAACACCCCCGGTTGAAACCCCAAGCAAGATATGTGCATTTGGTGGAGATTTTTCCAAAAAAAATTCCGCATAGATATATTGCTGTGAATTGCAAAACTCAGATCGGCACTGCATATTGCCCAGTCAGTGGCGGCTTGCACGAAAAATTAAATCAACAGATCGACTAAAGATCGGCACTGCATTTCTTCGCTTTACTAGATTTATTCCCTATATTCACGAGTTTGTTCGACTGAAAAATTAATTTTACAAATCGACTGTACATGAGGAACATGTTTAATTCTGTCTCCTTTTGTTATTTGTAGCAGCGGCACAAGTACTCTTCTTTAATTGATACGATGCTCTTTATTTCCTAAGTGAGGTCCCATTGATGAACTTTAGTAATTCCTCAGATCTGTCTCCAATAAACCCAAAGTTGTGTGGGTCGCCGGAGATGGGGCTTGACGGAGGTGGGGTTGCCGGAAAATAGGGTCGTCGGAGCTGACCGGAGCTTACGTGACCGGAGAGGGGAGGGGGGAGTGGCTGGTGGGTCATGATGTAGGGAGAGACAGATTAGGTGAGGTTGAGCGTTGTGGGGAAGAAGAGAGGGAGGAATAAAGGGCATTAATGGAAGAAAAAATATCATTTTTGGAAGGAAACACGTTTTTTTTAGGTCTATACTCGCAATCCAGGCGCGTGCCACACACATGCCGTCAAATGGGATGGAAAACCTAACGGTTGCAATTTACTCCAAAATCACAGGGGGGTTATGTGCTCATTAGTTAACGTCAGGGAGGTTATCTGCCAAACGTCCAAACCTCAGGGAGGTTTTCCGTACTTTGCCCTAGTTGAATTGTTGGGCTTGGTTGTCTCGTGAACTTTTACAATTGATGTAGTGTCCTAGGTTAGTACTTTGTACTTCATATCTGATGTAAAATGATTTCTTCTATCGATTGAAAAAAAAAGGCAAGAGATATTTTAACTTCTAGATAAGACTTGAAGTCTTTTTTCAAATTTGGAGTATTTGAAGTACTGATCAATATATCTATTTGGAATGAATATCTACGTGGGGGTTTCTAAAATTTTAAAAATCTATTAATTTTTGTTGCTCTCTGTAGGTGTTTGGAACATGAGTGTTATTCTCCTTCAGTTGTGATGATTTGAGAAAATTTGCTAAACTGTGGGTTCGAAAAAGACAAAGGAAGCTCCTGTTTTTGAAGGCATATGTATAATCATTTGACAAGGCTCCTAGTGGTGAAAAGACTACTGGCCTTGTAGGAAAAAAAAAAAAGAGACTCGAGAAGGAAATAAAGAAGTGGTTCATAATTACTAACTACACGAGAAAAACACATGATGGTTAGTAGGTATTTAGATTACTAGTCATGTGAAATGAAAATACTGATTACTAAGGTATAAGAACTTGAAAGTGTGCATTTGAGTTTATGAGATCGGAAAAAAAAGTGATTCCTAGTGGGGGTTTAAACCACTAGCCACATAAAGCGAGACAACGATTTATAAAGACCCTAAGCAAAAGCAGGAAGTTTGATGTTGGTAAACGAAGGAAGTGGTTCCTAATATGTTAATGAGACTATTGGCCACTATATATAGCTCCTAGTAGAAAGCTATTGGTTACGAGAAAAGTGATTCTTAGTAGAGGGCTACTGGCTATCGAGGATTGAAAATATCAAAATAATATTAGACCAAGTTTATATGACGGGTCTAAAACATTTGTTGCTCCGATTCTAAAGAAATGATGGGTCTAAAACATTTATTGCTTTGATTCAAAAGAAAGACCCAAACTCATCATGTGAGTGTAGTAATTAGGAATATTTGTTGTCTCGATTGACTTTATAACATATGGGTTCGATGTTGCCTCAGTTTAATATGGATCATAGTATACGTACTAAATCCGAAACATATATATTGCCTCGAATTGATGTTGCTTTCTGTGAAAAAACCGGATCGTTTCTCGGTTTTCTATATTGCCTCGAATCGATGTTACTTTCGCTGAAAGAATTGGATAAATTCTATAGATCCAGAATTTACGTGTTGCCTCAGTCGGAAATACAAGGACAATGTTTGCTTGATGAGTCCTTAACATTAATTTTTTTTGATAAGTCTCTCAGAAAATTGGCATGCTAGAAAGGAAAAGTAAAATGCTATATGCATACAAGACATTTGTTTCATTTCTTTTCTCTCATTTTCTTTCGGTTCCTAACAGAGCATTAGTTTTAGCTGAATAATAACAGTACTATCTAGGTGAGAATTAGTTGGCACAGGTCTTTGGTCAGGACTAAGGACTCTTGCATCTCACTAGGAGGTTAATTATAGGAGTTCCGCCTTTTACAAAGTATTGATATTATGGCAACAAAAATTGAAGTGAAAATTTTGGCAGGAGAGAATTAGCATATGAAAATCGATGAATCATACAAGAGATCGTTGTATACAAGAAGTAAATTGGTGATTATTTTTAGTAAAGTGGTAATTGTTTTTATTTGCTAGGAAAATATAGGAGGATCGAACCTTTTGCAGATGATTTTTGGCTCTTTTATAACTTCTTTTTGTGTGTACACTCGAATGGAGGTTTTACAACTTCAACTGTAGTTAGAAGTCAAGTGACTCAAGTCAGGTGGTGGACAATATTTGCAAGGTTTTACGACTTCCACCATCATATGAAAATTGTTGAATGATTCAAGAGATCAAATAAAATAAGTAAATTTATAATTTGTTTTGTTTTGTTTTGTTGGAAAATTTAAAAGTGTTGAACTTTTTACAGATGATTTTTTACTTTTTTTTTAAAGCTTCTTTCATTATCTGCACTGAAATGGAAGTTCTTCAATCAACTTTCATATAGTTAGAAGTGAAGTCAGGTGTTGGACAATAGATGCATTGTGGAGCCAAATCAATCCCAAGTTTCACAAGGCATTGAACTGTTCTTCTATTTTTTTTTTTGATCGGCAAAATGAAATTTTATTAAAAAAGCGGGGAAATGGGAAGGGGATCCAACAAAAAAGTTGGATAATACACCGTAAGGGCATAGCCCAAAGCACCTAAGGGTCTACCAGGTCCAAAACAAGATAAGACATTAGAGCACAACCCATCACCCAAATACAGCAAAAAGGCCCAAACACCCAAATCCGGCCCAAACCTGTTCTTCTATTACATTATGCAACAGAACTACACTCAATAATGATTGCTATAGATATCGAAGCAGCAACGGCTTACAATATCATTTATTTGGTTCGTTTAGCAGTCCTAGCCATCACATGATTCAACTTCCTTTTGCTTGACCATTCAGGGGCCTAGATGAAAAGGCCTAGGTTATCTATTAGTCGGATTGAATTCACCTGAAACAGGTATAACCCATGCATTTGACAATAAATGATTTGCATATTGGATGCTTTGCATTGCTTCTTGGATTATTTATTTATTTTTATTTGTCTTGAAGTTTCGTATTTTTTGCCTGATGTAATTTCTTTTGTTGTTAATAGTGTTGGATTTGCATTTGTATTTCTTGTACAAACTCTCGTGAGAACTCTTTTATCCATATATCTAGGAAAATGATTTTCCCACTCTATTTTTTGTTAACGGCACTCCCTTGCAAGTATATTTTTGCATCAAAAATACACTTGCTGGGGAGTGGTGTTAACAAAAAATGAAGTGGCAAAATCAACTGCCTATATCTACATCTATAGATGAAGTTCTACTTTCGCCACAAAAAAAAAAAAGTGGACTCACTTTCTCTAAGCCGAGTTCCTGATATCCATGGCCTGGCCGACAACCTACAAACCTTCCCGAATTTGGTAGAGGGATATGTTTTGGAGGGGAGAAGGGGGATATAATAAGAGGCTAGGGGAATAAAGATGGGGATATGAAATGTCGAGGGAATTGAAGATTATTTTAGAAGGGGTATTAAAAGTTACTCTTTTCCGGTTGCCGGCGTCAGTGACTCATAAGGAATGTAGTACGATCTTTTTTCGGCGTCGGATCCGAGATTTGTTTTGTTTTCTTTTGTACTCAAATCTGAAATTTCTGAATCGATTAAGTCTTCGATTCTTCTATTTTGTGAAATTTCTGTTTTGTTTTCGTTCCGGTTGGCGGCATCACTTCTTCTTCTTCTCTCTTTTTGCCAGGAAAGGGAAGGAAGAACTTGGGCCCCGTGGGGGTATTTTGGTAATGTGGAAGGGGGATAAGATTTAACCGGGGAGAGGGGTGTCCAAATTATATCTCCTGGAGGGGATAAAAATATCCCAGCCAAAAAAGTTATGGATATACCAAATCTTGTGACCCATCTTGAGGTCTCAAAAAATTGTACACTTGCTTTATTTAAAATACCTTTTAAGTCAATTATTAGCCGTGGTAAAGGGACTTTATCAATTTTATCAGTTTTGGAGATACCAAAGATTGAACAAATCGATAAGCCCCTACTAACATCCAACGGATACTATGATTTTGGGAGCTGATAAATGCAACTGCGAATTTACTGTATGTAACTTGTTTTTAAGTAAATAATATTCGGACAAAAATGCCCTTATAAAAATGGACAAAAATACCCTCACTTTTATAACATACAACCATAAACATATAACCACATCCAAAATACATACATCCCATACCATAACCCACCCACGTTTCCCTCCATTTTTTTCCATCTTCTTCAGGTGGAAATTTATTGGCGTCTGGTTCTTCCAGGCCACCACCATTGTTGAGCTCCCACCTCCCACCATAAACCTAGTCGACATCTGCCTTCGAACTCCCTCACACCTCCTAACTCTCAATGGAAACCTCCATTGCTTCCTCTCCCTCCATTGGTAAAGAAGAAGTCTTTGACTCAACATATGAGAGCAATGTGTATTTTGATTGGGATTGGAAGGTTGTGCAATGGAAATGGAAGTTGACAAGGAAGAAGGAGCCATGGATGTTGTAGTTTCAGAGCCGAAATCACAGCAAGAGATAACTCATCACTCCTCCATTTTTAGTCTGGTTCTGTCCCGACATTATCATATTTTAAAACTTGAAATTACGCCACAATTTCAAACTCTAGAGTATGAAAATTACAAGGATTTTCACATCCTAATGTATGAAATTGATTCCATATATCGAGTTCTCGAAATTGAAAGTATATTGGTAAAGACTGGGTTGGATTCAATTGCTAGAATCTGAAATGTCTGTACAATTGCATACTCTAGAGTATGAAATTTACATTTTCACATTCTAATGTATGAAGTTGATATCATATTTCGAGTTCTACAAATTGAAAGTATGTTGGTAAAGACTTCAGATGGGTTCAATTTCTAGAATGTGAAATGTTGGTACAATTTCATACTCTAGTGTTTGAGATTTACATGACTTTTCAATTTCTAACATCCGAATGTTGGAAAACAAATGTGGCAGCCGTCTATTTATTTAAAGACTTCAGTTAGGATCTTCTAAATTTGTTCGTAGGCTGTGCAAAGCATCACCTGTTCACGTAGGAAAGCAAGAGCATTAGATTATGGAAGGGACATTTACGACATCAATTCAAGAACCGGTCTGCTGTGCACCGATGTTGTGGTGTGGTGGTGGCGTTTTGGTTTGGGTTGGTGTGGTGGTGGTTCAGACAGCGGGGTAGTGAGGGAGAAGAACGGGGAGAAGGGGGAAGGGGGAAGGGTATGGTGGTGGCGTTTTGGGTGGGTTTCAGAACTGGAGCTAGGGGAATGGAGGATGGAGGGTTTTCAGAAGGGAGCGGAGGGTTTTGGTTTCAGAAAACAGAGGGCGCTGAATGGAGGGTTTTCAAAAAAAATTTGGCCGAATTGCTTGGTGGGAGGAGGAAGGACAATTTTGGAAGTTCATGGTTATTTTGAGGTTGTATGATAGTAAATTTTTATAAGATTTGTAGTTTAAGTTAGCAAAAGGCTACATGCAGTAAATTCGCAGTTGCATTTATAAACTCCCATGATTTTTTATAGGGCTGCTCGCGGTCCGGTTCGGTTCGGATTTCTAGGAATCCGAGGACCGAACCGCTAGTCACGGTTTTTATAAAATGAAATCCGTGTCCAGACCAAAAGTCCTACGGTTCGGTTTTTACAAAATAAAATCCGATCCATGACTCGCGGATCGGTTACGGTTTTGTCTACGGATTTTAACAAAAATAAAGCTTAAGCATATATCCCACACTAAAAGAGAAGAATGTTACATTCAAAATTAAGTTTAACACCACCAGAAAATACTTGTTACATAAACTACAAAAACCTATTTTAAAAATCAAATTCAAAAGAATCTAAACACTAGTAGAATTGTATCATTATAGTACATAACATTAAAAAAATGAAAAAGAAACGAACTAGTGAAACTCAACTAGGGTTACCCGTTATTTATATGAAAACACTATAATTTACTCTTTATATTTTATGTGCATCTACATTATATCCCATTATTAAGATAAAATACTAAAATTGGTAGAAAAAAGTGTTAACATTACTAACAATTTATTATATAAATACACATATATATATTTATATATATTATTTATATAAAATAAATATCTCACGGTTCGGTTCGGTTAATCCACGGTTTTGTAATGAAAATCCGTGGACCGAACCGCGAGTCACGGTTTTCTAATTTTTCAATTCGTGTCCGGACCATTAATCCACGGACAAAATCCAAAAGGTACGGATCGGTTCGGTCCGGACCGATTTCACGGTTCACCAGATTTTTTGAGCAGCCCTAATTTTTTATGGATCCTTTTAAAATAATCTGATCGATTTGCAGCCCAACCGTTTAACCTCCACCACATGTTTAATTCCATGGCTAAGAGTACGTAATCTTAATCCATATTCCTTCTTCAGTCCCCCTTGGTGTAGAGTAGACCATACCAAAACCCACAAATATCTCATTCCCCTTCAGTTATGGTTCTCCTTCTCCACTCTCCTCTCTCACACCCTTCCGGCCCATCACTTTTTGGTCCCCAAACAACCCTTTATCCACACACCCATTACTCATACCGGGTCCGAACCCGGAACCGATCCATCCGCGTATCTGTCGCCGGAACTCCGGTTACTAATCGGAAGGAAGAACATGTAGTCATTGTTGGGGCCGGAATCGCCGGCCTTGCCACCGCTGTTTCGCTTCACAGGTTAGCTTCTGATCACAAAAGCATCAAAAGTTGTTTTTCTTATAAGGAGGTGTCATAAACCCCGTCATTGTGTAATTGTGTCGATTGTGTTTTTTTGATGTGAAATTTTGAAGGCTAGGAGTTAAGTCGATGGTACTGGAGCAGGGGGAGTCGCTGCGGACGGGCGGAACTTCACTCACACTGTTTAAGAATGGTTGGCGGGTATTGGATGCAATTGGGGTTGGGAACGATCTTAGGACCCAATTTCTTGAAATTCAAGGGTATGTCTTCTTTGTACAGATTAATTGCAATTTTCAATCTATATATGTTACTTAGGACTCTCAAGGCATGTTTGTTAGGCAGAATTATAATAGTTAAAAGATATATTATTCAGCGAATATACAATTCCGCCGCATAGTAGTGATTCAAGTTAACAATACCACACATCCCATGGTGTTGAATATCCGACACTTTCGAGAAATGTTTAATCTGGGTTATAAACATTTTAGCCAAATATCGGATATTTGGTCACCTTAGATATATAGTCCATTACAATGCTCATATCCAATTGAAGAATGCATATCATGTATACATCTTTGTGTGTGGCTACGGAGAGTGTGAGAGTATGGGGTCATGCTTTACACCTTATATTATGCAATCAAACAAATGATATCCCAATCCCAACTCATATTCTAAACATTTAATACTAACAACCCTAGAATACTCAAAATAAATCAGAGGAGCAGACATAGAATCTGTACCAATGCTTTAGTTTTTTAGCTTGTATCCTGTCGATTTAATTTTGGTGGGTTTTTTCATGGAAAATTATCTAGTGTGGTGACGCCATCAAATGTGTTTTAGTCTTTCTTTCATATCATATTCAAAAATTATCTATTGAGGTGTCAACATAAAACTTTAATGGGGTCATTTATAAATTAGGAAAAAATTCAATGTAATACTAGTACTTTTTTTTTTCCCCACACCATAAGGTGTGGCGTCCCACTGGCTAAGGGGGCATGTGTTTAGATATTGATAGACGGGTTACAATATTAAGAGAAAACTCTACATGCGCGTATAGGTATGTATTTTGATATTAATTTGAACTCAAATCGATACATATAGTCTCTGAAGATGGTAGTTGTCTGCTAATTTCTTTTCTAAAAATCCTTTTAAGGTGTACTTGATTATCAGTTACTGTCTCAAGAATCTCATTTTACATACATTGGCCGCACGGCCACACCCTTAAGGCTCAAGTGATAAAGTTCATCGGGGCAATGATAAAGTACATTGAATCAGTTTTTTTTGTTTTTTTATTTGGTTTCTAGTTTTTAGTGAGATGCCATTATTGTCCACATTCTGAAGAAACACATTCCAGGTTGAGTGTTTGGCGCATGAAAATGTTTGCATCTGTAACTTGTTTTTGCCATCTCACTGTTCTCACATCTAGTAGACTACTACCCTTTGTCAGGCAAGACACTTTATTTTGATGAGAGTGTTGTTTTTATATTCTATACTGGTTCATAAGTCGGCAGAATGGACCATTGTTAGGAGCATGAGGTGTATCTATGGTTGAGGTTAACTAGTATGGAAACTCTGAAGCCATTCATGGGCTGCATATAAAGCATTAGACGGCACGTTAGAATGTTCTATGAATGGCAGGGTAATTAGTGTTGACGGTTATTCATTTTGATTGCTGCACCTAAATACCAATTTACCTGGTTTGCCAAAGACCTTAGCAGAGGTCTATGTATGCAATGTGAGTATGAGTAGTGGGACGAAGAGTACCTGAGGTGGTCCTCCGAGAATATGGTGGACACTAAAATGGCTTGAGACCACCGGAGGTGAAGGAGGAAAGAGCTCAGGGCAACCTTAGAGTTAGAGAGAGAGGGGGATGGCAGTGGAGAATAAGTGTGTTAGGTGTGCCACCAAAATGTTAGGACTCGCTTGAAAGGTTAGATTAATTGCAAGGATTCTCATCAAAATTAAGTGTCTTGTAAAGGTATTCTTAGTGAGTGAGCTCATTTACGTGATGAGCATGCCTCCAGATGGAGTTCAATGGATGGCAGTCATGGTGGCTGCCTCAGTTGCTAAGGGATGGACATCCTCCTATAGCCTCCAGAGGCGGAGGACCTCCAAACACCCACATGTAGCTCAGTTGATTTGGCTCAAGATACATAACAACACCAAAGACCCACATATTAGTCTCTTTTTTGGTAACTTTGGGTGTTCTGGCTAGCTTGTGCACGTTATTATTGATTCTTGGGGGAGCTATCCCACCGTTTACTAGGGGGGGACCTAATCAAAACCAGGCCAAGCTCAGTATGGATTAGCCCCACAAGAGTGGATAACATCTAGCAGGTTTCGAACTTGAGACTTAGGAGGCAGCAAACCCATACCTCCCAGACCTTGGCACCAGGCCAACCCCTTAGGGTTAAGAGCCACACGTAACTAACTGAATATCGCAGAAGGTGTACTGTCTGAACTGAACTTATTTTATTGAGGTTCCCATGACATTTGAGTCATTTGACCGATTTACTAAACTCCGCATGTGCTTCAGGAGGTTTGAAACCAGAACATTGCCAATAGCAGAACTAATTTACAAAAAAAAAGTTTCAAGAAAGGAAATGAAGCCATGGCTATGGCCTATGGGAAGCAATTTTGTTGAAAATAAGTAGAAGAAAAAAATCAATAAGAAAAGAGGGCGTTCTTTTCTT
Organism: Rhododendron henanense subsp. lingbaoense; assembly: GCA_020567845.1. Taxonomy (NCBI): domain Eukaryota; kingdom Viridiplantae; phylum Streptophyta; class Magnoliopsida; order Ericales; family Ericaceae; genus Rhododendron; species Rhododendron henanense. The sequence goes on along the minus strand of CM036313.1, from coordinate 12,500,182 downwards.
TACTTTTTTTCCTCTTTGGGTTTTTCTTTGCCTTGTTTTTCTCCTGAACATTTTCATGGCATCAGCTGTGCAGGATGATGGTAAAATCACAAGATGGAAGGGAGTTGCGCTCATTCAGGTTCAAGGATGAAGATGAAAGGTTACTAGTCATCTCCCTAATCTTAGTCATACCAAAGCATGTCAAACTTCTTTTTGATAAGTACGGTGATAACACAGCCAAGAGGTTCGCGCTGTGGAGAGGAGGATACTTCTGGAGACTCTTGCCGATCAACTGCCACCAGATTCAATCAGTTTTGGCTCCAAATTGAGAAAAATTGAAAGAAGTGAATCAGGTGGAACTTTGTTGGAACTCACAGATGGGTCAAGCATATCTGCAAAGGTGATTTTTCATTTTTCTGTTTGATATTTTTGTTTTGGGATAACTTAATTCATTCCGACAAAACAAGGCCAATGGCCAGCACCAGCATCCACAAAACCAGAAGACACAATACTTCGCCCACTCTCACACAGGACATGGCAGGGGAAAGCCAGAAAGACAAAGCACAAAAAAAAAAAAAAAATACCCACCTCTAGGTTCTGGGCTACAGCTACTGATTACAATAGAACTACATGAATACAACGAAAGGGCTTAAGGCTTAAAAATTCTTGAAGACCAATGCCAGCTGCTGCACCGTTGTCTATTCTTAGCTTTGATATCCATGGATCTCTAGGAGCTTAATTTGCCCTAACCCCCTCTACAATTAGCTTAGCAGTAGCTGCAGGGCTGGCTGCCTTGGTCTGCGTAATCCTAACATTCCTTTTTCTCCAGCAAATGTAAATCACTGTGTTAGAGTCAGTTTGTTTACTTAATTTAAACTTCCCTGTTGAGCTTATTTCAACTTATCAACAGAAAATTTGGAGAGTGTGTTGTAACCTCTAACCTTAAAACTGGAACCAATATGCATGGGGAGCTATATGATGTGAAATGCTCGTCGAGATGATTCTTTGTTCAATATTTATTTGATTCTTTGTCTTATATTGTTATTTTCTCCATTTAACTTCCGGGTATGGTACATTAGACTTGATTGTTTAATTCTTGAGCAAAATGATCCTATTCTTGGGTTCAAAATCTTCAACAGATAGTAATTGGCTGTGATGGGATACGCTCTCCAGTCGCTAAGTGGATGGGCTTCTCAGAGCCCAGGTACGTAGGTCATTGCGCTTTTCGTGGTCTTGGATTCTACCCTGGTGGACAGCCATTTGAACCAAGAGTAAACTACATCTATGGAAGAGGATTGCGTGCTGGATTTGTTCCAGTTTCTCCAACTAAAGTTTACTGGTTTATCGTTTTTAACAGCTCGACCCCAGGTATAACTTTGTTATGCGTTAGATTATCCTAGAGGAGCTTTTACACTACATAAATAAACTACAATGGACCCGACTCATGATAGTCCGTGCTTTAAGTCTAATGAACAAGCCATGTTAGTAAACCTTCATTCATAGAGGGTGCTAGCCCCGTAGATTGGGAAGCTTTCTATGGATAGTCTCTAAACGTCGTGTCAAAATCACAGAGTTCATAGTTGTTTGTCCAGTGGTTTCTTCCCAGCAGTTTCTTATGCTTAGGAATGTCACTTCACTTCTAAATCTAATGAAGATTGGCCATTTTAAATTGGTTTTATGCCTTCAGTTTTAGATTCACACAACTAATTCTCCTCTGGTTTTGTTTCGTCTAGATCCACTATTATTTATCAAAAGTGTTTTTTTTTTGGGTGAAGTGCCAAACATATACATGGATAACCCGTCAATGTGCAAAATTCCGGCGTGTTCTTATTGAATGCTACTTTCCTGAGTCAAATTGGCAAAGAATTCACCTAAAAGGATTACCCCTTTTACGTACTGTTGGTTTTTTGTTATTCATGTACTGTTAAGTAGCCGAGGGAAAAGATTGTTCTAACAGTTTTAAACTTATCATATGGCAGGTCCAAAGATAACTGATCCGTCAGTGTTAAAGAAGCAAGCTACAGAAGCAGTACAAAACTGGCCCTCAGACCTCGTGAACATAATAAATCTCACCCCAGATGACACAATCATTAGAACCCCATTGGTAGACAGGTGGCTCTGGCCTACCATAAGCCCTCCCGCTTCTTCCGGTAAAATCGTGCTGGTTGGTGACGCGTGGCATCCAATGACTCCGAATCTCGGTCAAGGCGCTTGCTGTGCGCTAGAAGATGCAGTAGTTCTGGCAAGGAAACTGGCTAGTGCGATCAAGACTGGTTCTACTTCAGTTGAAGACGCTCTAAGATCTTACAGTAATGAAAGATGGCCCCGTATCTTTCCGTTGACGGTACGTGCAAATCTCGTGGGATCACTTCTGCAGTGGGATAATCCGGCAGTCTGTTCTGTTCGAAATAATGTTATCATACCCAAGGTTGTTAGGCTCGGACCTATGTTGGAGCATACTAACTTTGATTGTGAACCTCTATAGTATGGCTGGAAATTCAGGTCTCGACGCAATTTCAGGCTAATGTCTGATACCCAATATATTGTAAAGTTGTTTCTACAATTTTTTGTAAAATGCTTTTGACTGTTACAAGTAAACTCCAAAACAGCTTTTCTGTTTGGATTTCAATACGATAAATTTAGCACGAGATACGTATGAAAATTAAATAACTGATTCAGTGATTCTATGTTTTTCAATTACAGAAAATGGAAAATTAAAATTTAAAAAAAAGGCTCAGACAGTTAAAATTGAGATCCACATGAATGAACATGTACATGTATAATGGTGACTCTAGCTTATCTAAGAAATATTTATCTTACAACCTTTCCTCACTATTGTGGGTCTGGATCTGCCAAATGCTTTGATGATTTAGAGTACCTCAGCTCCAGGTCTGAAAGCCAGCTGCTTGTGCCATTATCATCAATATATCCATCAACTATTCAGGCTCCCAATTCTGGCAACAAATGGACCATCTTTATGCACCAAATCTACTGCTGTAGGAGAAAGCAAATGGCCTTGGATTTTGGAAAAAAAGAAAAGTGCTCAAGCAACTTAACAGTGTTGACCAAGTTACTCAAAATATGAATAATCAAACTCGACTTACAAACATAATCAAGTTTGAACCGTGTACGTCATGATCTGATATCGTATTTTTTAACACAAAATGAGTAAAATGAAAAATAGCTAGTATATAAAGGAAAACACCGATAATAAGTATGAAAGATAATCAGAACATTGAGCTTGTCTTCATTTCTCAAAGTACGTAGGTATTAGGAGGCATCCAGAAAGAGAATCTAATTAAGGACCACGCCTTATTGTAGGCAGGCTGAAATTCATCCCATATGTCCACAAGCCTTAATGGCTATGTCCACAAGCCTTAATGGCTAAACGCTAACACTAGTAATGACGGCATCTAGAAAAAGAATCTAATTAGGGACCAAAATAGCGCATTCAGACAAAAAGAGTTATCTAAAAAAGCAAACAAAGTGAAGACCAGAAAAGACTAGTTAATAAAGGGAGAAAGTGATTACAATTTCGTATAAAAAGGAGAAAATGCCAAATCTTTTGTTTGAGTCAGTCACAACAACAACAACAGAACCCATGTAGTCCCCAATCATTGGGGGTATGGGCGGGGGAGGATTGGAGACAGACCTAACCTTTGGCAATATGTACAAAATGGCTGCTCTCAAAATCTTTCTTCCCAAAGTTATACCGACAAACTAGACCATAAGGCAGCACATAGCAAGGTATGAGAGAGGTAGCGCGTCTGTTAGTCCAAGGCTTTACCCAAATGCTAGTTCGGTTACAGTAATCTTGCTTTGGCATTTAACATGATCAAGGGTCATAATCTCAGTTTATCAATTTTCCCTCACTTTACTATCAATATCTACTATATTATCATCCAGCCCTTATTCCTAATCTATTTTCCTAGTTTGGTCACAAATCAACCTCAAACATACTCATACGGGCACCATATTAATATCTGGGTTGCTTCATAGCTGTGCAGATTCTATCTTGTCATTTCGTGATACTAGTGACTAGACAAGCCACCAGCAACATGCGTCCACTTTGTCCATTGAGCCTTGGCAAATGTCAATACTAATATCTTACTCTATAGTCCATATGTATAGTGAAAGCTACCATTTGATCAAGACCTTTAGCAGATTGTTCCTATTATTCTAGTCCAATGTAATCCCGGATCATGCATGTTTTCTATAACTCCAGGCCAAGGTCTTTGCCAAATGTGATAGCACGTCCTCCCTTAACCACAATAAGACTCTCCACATTCTTTAGGTAAGAATTAAGTATTAGGAAAATTTAACGACTCATTGAAGACATATTGCAGTTAGATTAGTGTTTTAGTGGTCGTTCAGGTGTAAGTATTAGGAAAATTTCAGGTGTAATGTGATCTTTTTAACTCTTTTTTTTTTCCTTTTGATAATTCAAGCGTCCAGTCTCGCTTACACGCACCTCAACTAATCCTAGAAGCCATCTTTTTAACTCTATAAACCAAAAAATGAGAATCTAACGAGGAGCATCTGAATTTCCACTTCCCTGTGCATTCTAGAATCTCTGCCAAACACTCCAAACACAATTTAAGAATCCAAAATCAGGACTTGCCAACACCTTTGGAACAAAGGCTCATTGAGCTGAGTTGTAAAAGTCATTTATCTAGTCATGATTACGAGAATCACGCATAGTTAAATATGACATCATCCTAATGTAACATGGAGAATAAAGATTCCAGTGTTCAATAGGATGGAGCTTTGGCTCTCCTGCGGTCTAAACCTTTGAACCTGGTCCTTTGCTTCGATTCCTCTTATTCCCATCTCCTTTTGCAAAAAGTACGCATGATAATACCCAAAATCACGCATTACTATAGTTAACTGAACATGGTTTTTAATAATCTACAAAAATCAGACATCAAATGGGGTTGCGCGACAAATAACAAATCAATCAATAAATGGGTTCTCGCCTACAAAAAGAATATGAAATCAATTGGGGTTGCAAAAACAAATAACAAAGCAAATACAAATGGGTTCTCGTCTACCAAAATCTGAAATTAATCAAAGAGTGGGTTTAGAAACAAACATAAAAAGCAGATACTAGAAGGGGTGACCTGGGGTGGAAAAGAACCAGAGGATGATGCCACAGAGGACGAGCAATAGAGGGATGAGATGGACGGCGGTCTCTGCCGATTTGAGGCGACTCCTCTCCTTGTTTGCCACGTAGGATTGGGGATTGTATTTGGGTAACTGGTCGGCGGCGGTGGTGGCCGATTCCGACCTGAAACTTTGGTTAGACGGCGGGTGGTCGGAGTATTCGTCCGATACTCGGCTCCCACTCGACGAACGGTGCATATTACTTGGTGGAGAGAGAGAGAGAGAGAGAGAGAGTTGAACGCGTCTGATCGGTTGTATTCGTTTTGGGCGGCTGGGTGCTTCGGTTTTTAGTACTTTTTACTCGGTTCGCAGAAACCTCCCGTAAGTCTCCAAAACGAAACACTCTGCCTAACTCAAAACCAGTTTTCCTCTCATTTTGAGAAAATAAACAAAGCAGCTATAAACAAGTATTTACGGAGCTCAAGTAGAGGCCTAATTTAGATGATCCGGATTGAAAATAATGACGTAGAATAAGTGGAGATTCAATTTCATGATCAATTAGACCGATCAAAGCTTCAGAAGCCCAAACGATGCTTAATTACAAATTACCTAATTTGGCAAAATTTAGACGAGCTCCATCCGGGCCAAAATTGGTGGGCTGACTTATTTTCGCGCTGTGGTAAATACTCACACCCCGAGGTCATGACGTGTAGTGTTTTTCGTCCTGAAACATTCGTTTAGTCCCTCAATTTGATTATTTTGCCGTTTTAGGAAAGTTTTACTTTGTTAATAACTCTTAGACTGTAATTCCTTACTACAGTAGTTGGTTCTTTTTGGAAAGTCATGTTTTTCTTTCCCGTTTTCAATTTTAGGAGTTTCCCCAAATTATAAGATTTTTTATTTTTCGGCTTAATTTTATAGGGTTTCGTCTTACACCTTATATAAAGGGTTATAACCTAATGTTTTGATCAACTTTTGATCAATAATATTCAAACTTTGTCACTTTCTCTCGTGAACTCGAGTTTATCAATCATTTGATTAGTACGCAACTAATCTTTCTTGTTAATTCTGCTGCGTCAAATAATCTCTTAACAGTAATAGATATTACCGTTAAGAGATTATTTTAATCTGGGCCATCAAATGCTAAAACAAACGGCTGCAATCACCCAATTCCATAAAGAGCTGATTTACAACAATTCCGTAAACAAGTATATCTCTTTTATTTTTCTAATGATAAGTCGACCGCACCTCCAACCACACTCCTTTCATCTATGCATTGGAATCTTTAAAAAAAGGGGGGGGGGGAGGGGGTTACAGCTTGTCTGCCGTCGCTGTTAGAATGGCACCAACAACACTCAACCGGATGGCGACAACTCAGCAACCAATTTTTATTTTTCCTGAATTTGATGACACAAAAAAAGAGAGGAGGAGACTTGTCCTGCCGTCAGCTGTTAGAACGGCACCACCAGTCCACTAGACTGGATGCGCGACAACGCAGCAACCAAAGAAACCGATGGTTCAGATCGACGCAATAACAGAGGCACTACGATAACCGCATGTGCGGTGACCGAAAATAAAATTTTATGGAGCCTTGTAAGAAATCTGATCCAACGAATTTCTGTAGATATATTTTTTTGAATTCGTAAGGGCAAAACTACGAATTCATTTTATGTGAGTAGTTTGTGTGATTGTGCGTGTAAATGTGTGTGGTAGTTTGTGTGATTGGTACACACTTTGAAAGGCATTGAATTAAGCAATATTTTGTCTCTCTCTCTCTCTCGTAGGCAGTCAGACGAGTACATATTCATAATGCCATAGCAATTGCAGAGAAAACTTATTAGAGATCGGACGCAGGAGTTTTAAAACCCAAAACGAACAAACCCTTCCTAACTACTATTTTAATTCAACCCTCAACACGGTGCCATAGCTTCAACATCTTCTACTAAACATTATGGAATTCATATAAAGATTCCTTATCAAATCCCAAACTTATAAACATCACCTTGAGACAGAACTCAGTTCACTACAATGTCAGACCTGCTCATGACTCCTTACCAATAGCATTACTGTAGAACACAAGACATTCGAAACAAAGTTCTAGTACTTCCACCAAGAAGTTGATTTGTTTTTAGGTATATCCTTCAACGTTTTTTGGGGTATAAGAAAGATGAGCTTGAGATTGGTGGTATTCTTCCATGTTGCCCCTGGCCGAACCTACAAACTCACTACACACATCATCAAACAAAAGTATTTATCTCTCAAACTCACTGCACACATCACACAAAAAAGTATTTCTCTCTTAGACCAAAAGATCCTGTAAACACAAAACGGAGCCCAATCCTGACCCCCCCACAGTTCCGCACCAAGCAACGCCCCATTTATGCTGGTTCCGCCACTGTTTTCTCCTCCTCCATCCCCCACACACCTGCAAAACAACGTCACACTTTCAGCACCAAGAACCCTGCACGTTAACCGCATAGCAGCAGAGAGTGCTTTACATACAGTCCCTGTGAAATGTTTCTCATCTTCCTAGGTAGAACTGTAACCGTTTTCCATCAATTTTCAAGCTGGATCGCTTGATCGTTTTCCATCCAATCTTCTCATATTTCTTTTAGCACATCAGTTGCCACCTAATAGGCTAATTGCATAGTGTATCCTCCAGTTCTTGTACATCGCTGCTAAAAAATTAAGGAAAAAAGAAGTGACCTAATCAACATAAACAATCCAAGAAATAGGTTAATGTGGTTTTCAAATCCAGGGAATGGATCAAAATTAAAGGCACTGGTGGGAGATTTGTTCTTGAGGATGCCAGAGAGAGTTGTATTTTTTAATCTCTTTACTGATCAGAACCATTGCCATTTGTGACTGCTACATATTGAGACAATGACAAATAAGTAAGTGGCAGCTGCCAACCATCCTTCATAGAAGAAAAGAAAAGCGAACAGAAAATGGAAAACCATTTACCTTTGCAAAACGAGTCACAGCATAAGGCATTTTGAGAATACTGACTTGACTGCTATAAACATGGATTGTTGTTCAGTGATTTGGCCTATACATGGAAATTATGTCTTCACACTTCAATTAAAAGAAACAAACCCTTAAACTGTATGCGCTAGAAAGAGAATATTACATTTTTTGCATGATCTTACTGTTGTTTGTATGACTGCTTAGACAAAAAAGATTACATGTTGCCGGTTCGTCTGATTTTCATGCAGCGGTTCCACCGACAGGCAATGTCACGCCATGCAATTATTTAAAGGGTGTATCCAGCCAACGAAATGCATTGTGGGTCTTTTAGTAGTAGCTATCAACATTCTTGAAAATAAGACAGACACCTTCGTCTTTCTAATGTAGAACAGGAAGATATAGACATAGATATAGAAAGATCAATGTAACATTGACTCCAGGAAATACCAAACATGCTGGTTTTGAAGAGGTAGACGAAATTGATAATTCTGATATGCGTCCTACACTGGAGGTTAACATAATGCAAATAATCTCAAGCACGAATCTAGCTCCTGTCGTTAAACAAAAAGGTGCAACCATTACACATAATCCAGAAAGAATGTGCGTATATTCGGGTTCAATGTTTGGCGATGTCATGAACTACATAAGCTATAGGGAAACCATCCGCCAAGCATCGTATACGGGTTCAATGTGTGTTGTGCCAGAAATAGCCAATAAAGTGGGATGGTCGTAAGGTCAAGATTTGTCTTGCTTGCATAGAAAACAAAGGATATGACGTCATTCATGATGGTTGATACAACTATCAGCCGTGTTGCTTTAGTTTTAACTCTCACTCTTATCCCGGTCTATGTGAAATATACCCCCTCTTAGACCACTTTCTCGGGGCCCACAACTCTAGATGACTCTTTCCTCGATCTCTATTAATCTATCATCTTCGCAATGCAATTTCAGAACAGGTCAATTCAAATTTAACTTACTGAAACCACCAATCATCCAAGTGTAAGCCCTCACGATTTCCATGGACAACCTCATCTACCAATTCTGTTTTTTGGGTGCTGAAATAGATCATTTATCATTTCAACTGAATCATCAACTTTTCAATCTTCTTGGTTTGCTCTTTACCGCACAAAGTGACCGTAGAACTTGGACATGCAATCTTATCATGATAACTACCTCTTGTCCTTATTGCAGCTTAATCAAGGTTTACGCAAGAAGATGGAGAATCAATATAAGGCTCCACCCACAATAAGACTCTATGAATCTTTACTTGCATGTTGCACTTGTAAATTTATCCACTTATCAATGGGACTCTCTTGGTCATACAGGATTTACAAGCTTCCTCTTACAAAAAACCTAGGCCCTAAACCCTAAATTTTAGACCATATATCATAGGAAGTAGATGTTAGCAGACATTGTGACCCTTATATAAAGGTACAAATGAATTCATGTTTTGCCTAATAATGACTTGTACTTCGGACAGTGTGACCCTTATTTGCTTGTTTCTTTTTGGTAAGCATGCTCTGCTTAACAAAATGAAGCTGAACTGTTTCTCTTTCCAATATCGCAAAAACATACATCTCTTTTTAACATTTTCTTTCAAGGACAATTTGAGTAAAAATGGCTGTTTTTAAGTAAACAAATATGTCCATTTACTATTCTTTCTCTTGACCCAAGAATTCCACCATGCCTACAATTGTCTGCCTTGTTTCTACATTTTCTCCTTGGCCAATCTTCATTCTAAGCTTAACTAAGTGAGACGTTGTCTTCATGCAACTAAACCCTAAGTTCATCAAGAAAAAGTAGTGAGAGTGGTGCGTGGATTTTCTTCGTTGTCTCAAGAATGGCACTCATCTAAAAAACCAATACAGGAACGATCATCTTACTCGGAATTTGTCAAAAAGGCTTTGTTTTTTAATTGTCAAAGACGAAGACATTTTTCCCTTGCAGAACATGATAGACACTACAAAAGCTAAAGACATTACTCCTTCAAAAACCAGTCAATCTCAAAGCTAATTCTAGTTTTAAAACTTCATGGCAAACATATATATTCTCAAGTCTCAACAACCTAAAATCTGAAAAGGAAAAAAAAGATCAAACATATCAGACAAAATGTGGAAAACTCGTGAGTAACATATAATGTAATGTAATGTGCTTCAAAAAAAAAAACATATAATGTAATGTAATGTAATGTCAGCTCTTTAAGTTTTGAACCAAACAAAAAGAATGGTGCAACTCTTGTTGACCAACCTTAAACATTTCTTATGATACCTGTCCATGTTTTTCTCCTCATGTCTTGAGCCCAAAAAGAAGAAGAAAATATAGGCTTCTCCACTTCAATTTGCATTCCTGTTGTTACCTTTTCCGCTTTCTCCTACCCAACACATTCCAACTTCCAAAAAAAAAAAAATTAGAAAGAAAAAAAAGGAACATAGATGGAACAGAACTCAAATGGCACTCAAAAGTGAAAAGAAGAATTCACCAGTGTTTTCTCTTTATGTCAATAATCGTTGTGTGTAGTTGAACCGACCAGACTAAGCAATCTTGACAAGTAACTAAGTAAGTATGAAGCCTTTAATATTCCATAGCATCAAAACCTTACATGGTGTATTCGTGAGAATTCACATCTTATAATCAACGCCAAGTAGGCACCAACCTAATATGAATGGAAAGTAATCTATAGTGCTACACCAGTCACTTCTGATTACATCATATAAATACCTCCTTATCAAGAAGCATGTACAGCAGAATCTGCGGCAAAAATACTACAAATTGGGCAATTGGCTATAGGGCTAATATGCTTTATTGCTTTTAGAAATAATAGAAGTCAAGAAACATGATTACGAAAAAGTTTCATCTTGTTGGCAATGTTGTTTTAAATGGATATAATGAAGTAACCTAAAGAAGTTGTTTGGCAAAACCTTCTTTTTTTTGCATTTCTAAATCCTTATTTTATACAGAAATGAATTACTCTAACAAAGAGGAAGTTCCTCTTAAGGACAAATGATTTTAAATTACTCTCGATTGACATGTTCTCTGGATAAATAGCAACTGATACTCCCTCATCGCCCAAAAACTGTGACACAATATCGAAGTATACTAAATGTTTCAATGAAACAATGGAACCACCACCCAAAAATGTTCAGAAATCAAATCAAACAGTTAGTGCACATGACATTCCATCAATGGAACAACCCTTGCTTCGTTTAATCCAATTGCAAATCCAAAAGGCCTAGAAACATTGAGGGATGCAAATAACACCTCCCAACAGGGGAACAATTGCCATGAATTGTGACTGTAAGACTGTTCATGAATTAGAGCATTCATAAGCAATTGGCATAAATTGGATTTTCTATAAGGTGAGTTTGTCGCTGTCATTGAAGCATTTTATCAAACAGTTAGTAGGCAAAATCATAAGAAAGGACTCGGTTCATATGTTTGCATTGCATGAGGGATTTGTTGCCTTCGTCATAAAACAATGGGAACACATAAAAAGCAAAATTAATGGTGAAATTTAAGCAAGAACAACCATCTTCCCGTTGAAATGGCTGTGAATTAAGCAAAAATACTTCACTCGTGAAAAATGGATGCACGAACGAAGCAGAGGGAGGTTCTTCCACCCACAGGATTCATCAGACCAGAGAGAGAGAGAGAGCACCGTGGGCAAACGGCATACTGCCCTGTTCAGGGCGAAGTTATTGAATCTACAGGAATGAAAAATATAATCATTCCCCATTGCCGGTCACAGATTTGCAAGATATTGTATACCACTTGCACGTAACAGATGCTGTCCGTAGAGGAATTACAGTAATTTCAAACTTCGAATATTGGGGGCTGGGGGAAGACAAAGTTTAAGATTGAACTTAGCATTTTTTTGCCAGCGGGAACATTGGCAGCGATACATTATTTTGCATAGATATATTATTTTGTGGGTCCTATAAAATGCACGGTTCGAATTTTTCAAAAAGATGCGTAGGGGGCCCACACGGACTGTCCGGACAGCCCCTTGTCCGGTTGATCCGGAGAGAACTTATTCTCAAATCTTTAAAATAGAGAACCAATTCACTTCAATCAAGCTCTATATTGGTGGTAAGGAAACCGTTTGAATAAATCAGCATTGACGTACATAGTACTCTTGAACTTCTAAGAATCTGAATTCCCTGATGAAAAAAATGCTTGTTGAAATTCTTCTACCATTAGCTGATGAGTCATGGCTAGTTTAGTAAGGCCAATGTTGGATTAATGCAAGATGAACAACTTTAGTACTTTAATTTCCTTCAGAAGATCAATGGAAAATTTGAGAGCATAGCATCATCGTATGAAAATTGTTTTAATGATTCAAGAGATCATAGAAAAGAAGTATACTTGTAATTTATTTTGTTTGGTTAGAAAATTTAGAAGGGGTGAGCTTTTTACAGATGATTTTTTTTTTTTTACTCTTTTCAATCTTCTTCTAGTATCTGCACTGAAGTGGAAGTTCTCCAACTTTCATCTAGTTGGAAGTGAAGTCAGGTTTTGGACAATAGATGCATTGTGGAGACAAATCAGTCCTATGTTTTCACAAGGCATTGAGCAACTCTTATATTACATTATGCAACAAAACCGCACTCAATACCTATTTGGAATGGCTAAAGAAAATTGCGAAGCAGCAGCGGCATACAATGCGCTAAAGATATCTATACAATACAAAAGCTTATTATAATGTGCTTTAGTCATCGTTATTGTGGAATGGAGGACCAAAAACAATCATATTTTTGCCTTTGCTCGGTGGTAATGAGTAAGAACTTCGACAAACAAACAAATGTGAACAGCCCCTGAAACATGGGGATTTTTATGATCACAAGGTATCATACAATTCTGTTATACAGATATACATAGAAGAAAAGTTTTATGCCTAAAGTATAGAAAAATTTATTAACCATATGGTTCATCATTTACATTACTCATCCATAAAGTTATGAAAACTGAGTATGGAAGCATCATCTGCCTCCAGAGAGAAGGGACTCTGCAACAGAAGAAGAGTGCGTAAACGGCTTCCCCATAGAAGAAGACGGATACGACAGTGCAAAATCATCAAACCCTTCGCGGTGAGCAAACATTAGACCCGCGGCAGAAATGCCCATTAGTTTCAACTCTGGTAGAGGAATATCTCCCTCCAAATACTGCACAACTTGCCTCATATTCGGCCTTGCGACCGGCTCAGAGTGGGAACACAACAATCCCAGCTTCAAAACCAACTCCACTTCCTCCACCACATACTCACTCCCCAATTTAGGATCAACAGTTCGCAAAACTTCCCCTATGCTCCAAAAGGAAAACACCCAATCCACCAAAACTAAGTCCTCTGCTGCTGCTCGTGGCTCAATGGGCCTCCTCCCACATACCACCTCAAGCAAAAAGGCACCGAAAGCATAGACATCGGTGCTCGTTGTGGCCTTCCCGGTTCTAGTGTGCTCCGGTGCAAGATACCCAAGTGTTCCAACCACATGAGTGGTTTGTGGATCGGTTCCGTGATCATACAATCTAGCTAGCCCAAAATCGCCCAATCTCCCATTTAATTCGCCATCTAACAACACATTACTCGCCTTGACATCTCTATGAATAACAACTTGCTCCCACCCTTCGTGTAAATAGAAAAGGCCCGCCGCCACACCCCTGATGACTCGAAATCTTTGCTGCCAATTAAGGGTACAACTCGGCTGGTCATAAAGCAATTTATCTAGACTTCCACTAGGCATGTAGTCATAGACCAAAAGGAGCTCCCCTTTTCGGCGACAATAACCCAAGAGTTGAACTAAATTCCGGTGGCGCATACGTCCAATACTAACAATTTCCGCCACGAATTCCTTCATTCCTTGCCTAGATTCATGTGATACCTTCTTCACTGCGACCTCAATTTTTGAAGTAGGCAGTATTCCTCTATAAACCCTACCAAATCCCCCACTCCCCAATAGCCCCTTTTCCCTAAACCCTTTGGTGGCAATATACAAGTCCTTGTACTTGAACCTATGAGGCCCATAGTCAAGTTCCCAATCTTCAAGCACTTCAGCAAACTTCCTCTTCCTTCCAACATAATAAAATACCCCTGAAACCACTCCAGACACCAAAACTAAACAAATCAAAGGCAACCCAATTGTGAGAAGCCTAGAAACTTTCTTGGGTCCGATGCGAGGAAGCTTAGGGAGTTGAGAGAAATCAAACCCATCAGCCGATCCATTCATCTTAAAGCTCCAAGCCAAGATATAATGAGAAGTTGTGACTGATCCAGTAGAGGAAGAGAACCCAACGTACATATTTTGGTTCAAGATCGGGGAAAGATCCTTAGAAAGAGTCAATAGCGGCGTGCTTGGCTTGAGCGAACGAACCGGAGCCATAGTAACTTTCATTTCCTTCTTTCCCCCATCGTATTCAACCCAAACTTGCATCGCCTTACCGCTGATCAGACTCAAATTTTGAAACATCCCATTTGAAGAATCGTACCCAGCTGGCTTGGACGCAACAGAGTTCAGCCCATTAATGTCAATGCCAACATGGTTATCATTTATATCTTTAAACTCGCTACTGGTTATTGTATCAAGCTCTACCGCAACCACGTGGTTGGTAAAGTTCCCGTTATTGCTTCCATTGAAGAGGCCCAAGTACTGGCTGGGGAGGGCACCGGGGAGGTGCGGGGCGGGGGCCACGACGAAGACGATGCCGTGGCCGGAGAGGGTGGGATACTCGGGGATTATGGAGAAGACGAAGGAAGTGGAGAAGGATGAGGCAGTGGCGTTCGGGGAGGGTTTGAAGGGGAATGGGGTGGGGAAGAAGGCGTGGCCCTGTTGTTGGCGGGTGCCGTTGGTTAAGGCTAAGAGGCCCGAGGGTGTGAACTCGGCTATGCCGTCGAGGGTGAGGTTTGGTGAGGCGGCTTTGAAGTTATTGAAGGTGAAGCTGGGGTGGTCTTGGGCGGGTGTGGAGGGGAGAAGAGCGAGGAGGAGGAGGAGAGGAGAGAGAGAGAAAAGAGGAGTGAGAAACATGGCTGTGGAATGATGGGTGTGAGAGTTGAGACCAATGTTTTGAGGGAATGTGATCTCCTTTTCTTTTTTTTTTGATCATTGTGATCTCCTTTTATTTGGTCGGATGTAAATCTTGGTGTGGGTTTCGTGTGGTATTGCTGTGTTGTGGTGGGGTTCTTTGGGAGGATATGCATTATGCAGGGTCGCCATGGGTATGCCAAAAGTGTATACATATGAAAGGAATCTTGGCCAGTGGGTACTTTTTTTGGCCAGTGGGTACTTGTTGGTTTGAATTTCAACCTAACATGTAGGCCCCTAAATAAGCCACCTAACATGTAGCATTAAAAACTAACAAATACTAGTAACTCTTCACTGGGATGTTTCGCTCCGGCTCTTGATCCTCGTTTTACGTTACCGCTCTCAATTATTACCTTCACAAATTTTAGTAGTTTGAAATATTTTTGAAAGACTCTTTCATGCTCGTGCTCGCACTTATATACTCGCATTATGTGATTAAATTTGTGATAATCTAGCTTCAAAGATGAAAATTAACCAATTTCTGTTCACCAAATCTTTTGTTAATTTGGTGGCTCACAATGCACAATACTCTAAAGTGTTCAAAATTAAAATAGGAGGGTATTCAAATAAGGGGGCATTAAAAAATATCCTAATCCTTAAGTGTAGATATTTAGCTTTACGTGAGAACAAATTTGATAATAGTAGTCATTTTGAATACCATAGCGTTGGCTCTAAAGCTGCCGTTGTACAATTATACTACTCGAAATGTACAGTAAAATTTTACAATAATTTCTTCAATATCAAAGTGCATACAAATTTCTAATTAAATCGTCTGACGACGGAGAGACCATTCCATCCTTCAGAAACAATGCTCTTTCCTCTCTCGAAGGTATGTGGTGTTCACGTATTTGGATAAGGAGCCCCTACTCTTACGTCAGAGGAGTAAATTTGCACCTAAAGCATTAATGTGGATTTCACTTTCAAGTATGTGGCTCGTACGATGATGTGTGAGGGAAGAAAGCACCTCCCCGTAGCGGTTCTCCCGAAGCAATTAATTCTCCATTTTTGTTAGAACAGAAGCCTAGATTTCTAGAAGGAAAACAAATTGATTGCCGGTGGGCCAGAGCCCGTACTGGACAGTTCGATTATGCCACTTGCTTTGTCATTCCTCCTTCAATGGACCCAGACATGGCCCCTGAAGTCTTCTGGTGGCTATTTGGTCAGTAGACTTGGACAATAGTAGTCAATTGCCGCCCGCGCACGACTGCTTTAAGGTGGGCTGCGGCTTGAAACATGTGATTTCACTGATTTGTTGTTTGTTTTCCTAATTAATTCTTGAAAAATACTCCGTTATTTTCACACTTCCCTTTTAATCATTCATACTCCTTTTTTTATTATTTTTTTATCCACATGAAATTACATTATTGTCTTTAAATGTGTGAAAAGTGTATTGAAGAAATGGTAAAATAGTAAATTTAAGTGGATAAAGATAAAAATGAAAGTGTGAATGGTAAAAAGGAAAATTTTCCTAATTCTTTTGGTTTTCTCTGTTCAAATGAGGACTTTAATAATGCAATGGACTTGAACAAAAGAGGCACGTGACGGTGGGACCACTAGGGCTGCTCTTACAAATCTTTTGTCGGCATCAGCCAAACTTTTTGGACTCCGATCCTATCTATTTGATTAGTTTATTTGGGTGCATTCGAGTCGTCCAAAAATATTTTGGACGGCCGATATTTAAAGAGACTACTAATTTTTTTTAAAAACATCCCTTTAAATTTGGGCCATTCAAAATATTTTTGGATGTTTTGGACGGTCTAGATGCAACAAATGATCCAAATTAGTCAGAAGCAATTGGACGGGATCCGCCCCAAAACTTTTTCAGGATTTCTTGAACCAGTGATAGTCTGATCTTTTTAACATGGTTTTTAAAATTTCTTTCTTTTAGTTTTCACAAGATTTGGGTCAAATTCTAACACTAAATGGAAAAAGAATAAATATATATAGATTAAAGTTGAATTTTTTTTATAAACGACGAAAAAGACCAAAACAAATTGGAAATTTCGAATTTTGGGGATAAAGTTGGACCATTTTTACCAATAAGACCAAAAGATTTTATTTACAACAAAAGTACTATTTTCATCAACGAAAAAACCAATAGAAGTTGTGTAATACTGTAATTCACCCTTTATGAATTGTGAATTAGCATGTTTAGGTTTTGTTTCAAGATATGTGCACAAAGTACCCGAATATATACTGAAGAAAAAAGGAAATATAGTATCCCATACATGTTTGATCGAAAAATGAATTATTGCATTAAGAGCGAATGGTTATTTAATTAGTTTGGAAAAGGAACCAATTGAAAAATGGCATGCTCTTACAAACACGTTCAAATGTATTTATAGGACAAGTTTTGAGCAAAGTTAATTAGTCCAATTTTTCATCATATATTCGGTAGTTTTTTTTTCCTTCCATGTAAACGAGGGTTAAATTGGGAACCTTCTAACAAAACCTTATCAGCAGATGAAGATAAATGAATCAACCTTTTGGTTTTGTCCCTTCGGGTTGTTCTTGTTTTTTGGCGTTGGTCTGGTTTTTGCATGGTTCTCGATTCCAAGATTGTTTAGGGTGTGCGGTTGCCTTCTTGTCTTCCTTTACTTTTGATTTTCGGGTGGCATTTTTGTCGGTGTTCCCGAGATTCGTTTAATCGTTGTTATCTTCTTCAAAGATTAGTAAAATCGTTTTTGCCTAAAAAATATTCTTGGGAGAAAATCTTCAAAGTCAAAGAATATCTAGAATATCTAGGTCTTCGTCATTCTCTAATTATGATAGAGGACATACATACTATGGTCCTTGTTAATATTGACTTCTCAATCTTACGGAGTATTAGCACCTCATATATTCAGGAATTAAATATCCCCATTCACTGCATGCCACATGTGCGGTGTTTGTTGTTCTACTAGTTACCCCACCACCAATCCAATCAATTTGAATATTTGGGAAGGCAGCACCCACGACTTTTTTTTTTTGTTTTTTGTGTTATTTCCTTTCTGAAAAACGGATGTTCAAGCAGCTTACACACACATCGACGAACTCCGGAGCCTCTAAAGTTAAGGATTGGATAAACCCTTCAACGACCCCAAAATTTAAACGGCTTGAAGTTGATGGCTGCGTGGAGAAAGTTCTCAAACTAAAACTAATTATAATGAGTATTGGAGAACGTCATTCTAATCTCCACAAAAGAAAATCCAACTCAAAAAACACTAACTTCAACTTTCAATCATTCCGATCTCTCTCTCAACCCTATCTCTCTCTCCCTCTCTCTCTCTCAACCCTAGCCCCCACAACTCCTCGATCTTCTTCCTTCCCCTCCCCCCGTGGGTTTCATACCCGTGTGCGGCGGCGGGAGGGGAAGGCCATGGTATTACCGACTCACTTTCTTTGTTTTTTTTTTTTTTCACTTCCGTCTCTCAAGATCTACGACTTGTCGTTTGATCTGTGAGAGTTTTTGTCTCTCGGTCTAAGAGAGTTTTGTCTCTCGTTCAACGAGAGTTATTAGTTTTGTCTTTGGACGAATTTTGTCTACAGATCGGGTTCTCTTAATCGAGGTTGCTTCACAATGATATCTGTGCTTCAGCGTTCATCCGAACCGCTCATCTTTTTTAAAATATTTTTTAGAGGGTTCCTGTAAAAAATCAGCTCTAACGGACATCGGTAAGAGCTTTCTTAGAATTTATAGGGCAAAACAGAATGATTCGCCCTACGAATTCTGAGAATGCCCTTACCGATATCTGTTAGAGCTGAATTTTTACAGAAACCCTCCAAAACATATATTTTTAAAAATGAGCGGTACGAATCATTTTGAGGGACCCCGATATTGGCCCCACAAAAATATATGTGCATGATATGTGCAAAAACATCTATGTGGAAATCATTACTGCAAATATATTTGCATAGGATAGGATATTGATAGATTGATAGATTGATTGATAGTGGAGTATGTACTGATTGATTGATGCCATGGACTCCTAAATCCACCATGGAAGTACTGGATCGGTGGACTATGTTACCGTTGAAGCCCAGTTCTATTTCGATTGGGGAAGAGTTTTAATTCGTTCTGTGTTCCATGACTCTAGCCCAATTCAAATTTCGTATCACTAATTTTCACGTGCAACATTTCTAACAATCGAACAACGCCTTCGGTACTTTGAAATAGATGATTTTTTTACTAGGGTTTCAAAGAGGGCCTACTGGCCAACAATCTACCACAAAACAAACCAGACGAGACAACAATTCTAATAGCCCACATAACAAATCAGACGAAAACAAACCAAGCGCATAAACAATGGTGTATAATTTTACTAG
This sequence comes from Rhododendron henanense subsp. lingbaoense, assembly GCA_020567845.1. Lineage (NCBI taxonomy): Eukaryota > Viridiplantae > Streptophyta > Magnoliopsida > Ericales > Ericaceae > Rhododendron > Rhododendron henanense. The sequence continues at coordinate 12,480,758 of CM036313.1, read as the reverse complement.
GATTTTTCTTTTTGCTGTTAATTTTACTAGGATTTTTTTGACATTTGTAAAATTTAATTTACTCTATACTAGGGAATTTGGGGAGAGAGATAGGTGTTTACATGAATCAAACCCTGCCCATATGCATGAGAATATAAGGGAAGCACAGTTGTATTCTATTCCACTTGTAATTTTACTAGGATTAAGAGAACTAGAGGAGGGAATTTTGATGTAAAAGCTAGAGGAATCTAGCTATCTACCTACAATTTTCGGCAAGGTGGTTAGGATGTGGGTTCCAATTAAGTGCAAGGAAAACCTACGTGCAATTAATGCGTATCAATAAGGGTCCGTTTGATTAAAAAAAAAGAGTATATATACTAGAGAGTGATATGACAAAAGGTAAAATAAAAGAAAAGAAAGTGAAAAAAAAAATTCCATGCGTTTGATTTAAAAAAAAAAGGTTTGTAAGAATCATGCAAGAAAATATTTATATTTGCTACCGTTAACATACGTTACGGATCATGCTAGGAAAAGAAAAATTAAGGACATAATAGGAAGTGTGATATAACAAAAACTTTATTTTCTTGTGTTCTTTTTCCATAGTCAATTACTAATTTCCTAATCTAATGCTCCATTCCACCACACAATTCCCTAAAGTACTAGATATGATAACCTATTCCTATGAATACATGCAATGTACTCCCTCCGTTCCAATTTGAGAGTCCCTTTTCGAGAATTCAACTATTTAAGAAAGTTTAATCATTACCTTGTCAGATTTTTAAGTTTCCTATTTCGCCCATCAATAGTTTTTAATTCTCCTGTGTTGATCTTTAAATTGGCCGAGAAATTCCCCTTACAAATTCCAAGTAAAAGTAAAGTTTTGGCGGTCATTTCTTATTGATAGCCCCCTCCAGGTAAATTGAATGACTTGGAATCTTTTCGTAAAATGGGTACCAACCAATTGGAAACAAAAATAGGTGGGCATTTTCAAAATTTAAAATAAGGGTAAAATGGGAAAGTTTGAGCTTTTTTGTGTTGACTTTTCAAATTGGACATTCATTTTGGAACGTCTAAAAAAGGAAAGATGGACCCTCAAATTGGAACGGAGGGAGTATTAATTACACGGCTTGACTTAGTCAAATGATTGCCTAATCTTTTTGTTCGGTAACTAATTTTCTAATTTAATATTCTATTTCATAGGGGTGAGCATGGTCCGAATTGGTTCGGTTTTATAGTAAACCAAGAACTAAACCAATACCTACGAATTGTGAATTTAGAGAACCAAACCAATCCATAGAATGTATAAAACCAAACCAAACCAATCCAAACCATAAAAATACGATTCGGTTTCGGTTTTGACCATGGTTCGCATGAAAACTGAGATATTTATCTTCATAAACTATTTAAATTGAGTACTGAGAGACATTAAATAATTCATTATTAGTATTAAAATCAATTCTTTTCTTATGTAAAGAATATAGTAGAGAAAGAACTATTAAGAGAGAAAATAGTGGCTAACAAAGAGTGCCTATTATTGACCGGGAAAGAAAGAGATGAATACAATTTGCCAATTTATGTTTATTGGTTTGGATAGAATAGGAATATTGTTTCATCATACAAATTTCGAGTATTAGATTAAGAAATTAATTGACTATGACTTAGGCTAGTTTTACTTGGTGTATCTAAATCATGTATATATCAATTAATACATATACATATACATATATATACACTTACGCACACATACATACGGCTCGGATCGGATTAGAACTGAAACCGTTGACATAAATCCATTGAACATGGTTTTTGATTTTTTGAAACCGGAGCCAAACCACACTACTAAAAAAACAAACCAAACTATGCGGTTTGGATTGGTTTGGGCCGGATTCACAGATTGACTATTTTTTTCTCACCCCCTACTATTTCATATTGGCCCTATTCCTTCATCTACTCTTCTTTACTATGTTGATGTTTGTGAGTTTGGTGATTTTAATATAATTAATTTTAAAATAAGTTTCGGTTTAAGATATCTATGCAATTTTAAGTAGGAAATTGTTATTCACACTTCTCTTTTTGTTATCCACACTTTCTTTTTTGTTTTTTAATAAAAAAAGGAAAAATTTCAAAAAAACCTCTGAACTTTCTGATAACTTGCAAAAAAAATACCTGGACTTTCACTATTAACAAAAAAGCACCTGAGCTTTCTATTCCGTCAACAAATTCACCCCACCGTCTCATTTTGTCATACAAGTAACAGAAGGAACTAAACGGAGACTTAACCCTCATCCATTCACACGTGAACCCATAGCCCTAAGCAATTTGGAGGGAATTTGCCCTAACGTGGGCCCAATTTTGGAGGGAACAAAACCCTAAATTTATCTAAGGAAAGCAAAAAGAGTTTCTTCCTACCCTGGTTTAGACAACGTACATAGGAAGAGGTTCTCTTGCCATTGCTAGAATCAAGGATGGTGTGGGTCTTGAGAAGCAACGATCGAGGACCACCGACATACGGTATGTACACTAAACCCTAGGTTTTTACTTTGATCGATCAAGGATGGTGTGGTTTTTGATTAAGTTATTCAGTCAATGCATTTGTTTAAACAATAACCCTTTTTGGGATTGTTTAAGATTAGTGTATTTTCCCATTGTTTAACAGTTCGGTGACCCACTGTTTATACCCGTTTTTGGCATCAAATCTCGGACAAGCGCTAGAGGGCCATTTAATTAACTTTTAATTAAATTGGGCCGATTTCTACGAGCTTCTCGGGGTTCAAAATTAATGGGCCACATTGATTTTGTGATTTGGAGTAAGGCCCGATTAATTAAAGTCCAAGTGAAGCGAGATACGCCGAATAATGTTCCATGGAAGTTATTATTCGGAGCTTTGGGTAAAAATGTTGACACGTGCTTGTTGCTACAGAAGTGGAGTGGCCCATGATGAAAAAAACAGTTGGGTTTTTACTTGATATTGGAAGCAATTAAGACACATGGCAACCCATGGGAAGATATTAGCCCATGATCTTCAACTGCTACCCATTATCGAAAGATGCTGGAGAATGGCCTGACTTCATGGGATTTTCGGGACACATGGCAGCGCATGGGAAAACATTAGCCCATCATCTCCAACTGCTACAAACCAACGTGGGACACTTGGCCAACGTGGGACACTTGTTCAATTCAAAGGAGGCAGTTGATTTCCGAAGCTCAGCAAAACCGTGAAGCCTCTTGCCTATAAATAGAGGAACTCAAGAAGAAAAAGGGGTCCAACACCAATCAAGCTCAACGCTTAAACAAAAAGCCTTCCCAGCGAAGCAAACACTTTACTACTTTCAGCAAAGTAGATTATCGAGTACTACGTGCTCAAACCCCATTCAAACACACTTCTTTAAGTTGTTTGGATCTTTTACTTTCATGTACCAACTTTATTATCCCGGTGTAATAGAGTTTACGTTTTCACGTTTCTACATCCATTTCCTATACGACTAGGAAATATTAAGTCCACAACCGTGTGGCAAACCCCGAACCGCTCTGTGATCTTTAACCTTTGGGTCACACACGATCGCTCATACGATAGAAGTCAAGATTCACGGGAATCTTCACAAGAAGTTAGGCGCTACAAGTCTTGGCACGCCCGCGCTCATCGCATCCACACCTTGTGTCAAAAACGAGAGTTTTCACCCACCAAACCAACTTAGTGTCTGAGTTATTGTTTATTGCTTCCTTATACACCATTAACACAATATCTTCTTTGTTTATTGCATGAAGAATGATGGCCGATTCAGTGATTGTTAAATGAGTGATTGCTTAATGATTATTGCACAACTGTTTTCACCAATACCCCAACTTATTTCACTTTTTTGGTTGTCCTTATTTGAATTTTTTTTCACGTTTGTTCGTTTTGTGCCAAATTTTTTTGACCTTTTGATTCATCTCACTCAGAAAAGTAAAAAAGAAAAATTTACTTTTAGCCAAATATTTTGAACAAGGACTACTTTTAAGTAAAAAAATCAACTTTTTTTTGTACTTAAAAGTGGTCGTTATTCAAAATATTTGAGTAGAAGGAATTTTTTTTTATTTCAAACGAGAAAAAAATTCAAATAAGGACAAAACTAAAAAAGTGAAATAAGTTAAAGGTCCCAAAGTTAAATAAGTTGTTAGTGGAACATGGCTGATTCAGTGATTGTTTAATGATTGCATTAAAATATTTGTGCAGATTATGGCACCGGGCACTTCACTATTAAAATGCATCATGGGGGTGAATTTGGGGGTACAATAAGCCAAACCTACATTGGGGGGGAGTGTCTTTTGTTTTGATTACTGCCATGGTGATGAATTGTCAATGCTTGAATTGTCCACCATGGGTAAAGAGTTGGGATATGGTTTTGATAGCAGGTTCTACCATAAGCTTAGTGGGCAATTTGTTTTAATGCAAGTAGACAAAGAGATAATGAATTTGGCTTATGATGTGGATGCAAGGAGGGTTGTTCATATTTATATGGAAAATGAAGAGAGGATTAGGTCTAATACTACATGGCCATGCAAATCACTAGCCAAAACCATAGAGAAAGAGTGGACTTGCAAGGTGAGTTTGACTAGGGTGTATAGTGCTAAACAGAAGGCTTTGGACCTTATAGAAGGGACAACAAATGAACAGTTTGGGATGTTGTATGCTTATGCAGAAGAGATAATGAAAAGCGATCCTAGCACAAGACTTGCAATTACAAAGCAAATATTCCTCCCACACTGGAAGTGCAATGCCATAAGCAAATCGAATCAGCTCTGACTGGCTTCTAAACCTACCTGGATAGGAATAAGCAAATCATAATGATTGATGTAGAGATTCCCAGTTTTATAAAAGCAAAGCCTGTGGTTGGTTGTGAAAATAAAAACAAGTTCAAAAGGCTGTACATTTGTTGGGGGCCTCTGAAGAAGGGTTTGTTGGAGGGTTGTAGGCCAATGATTGGTTTTGATAGCTGCCATCTCAAAGGGCCCCATGGAGGCATTTTACTCACAGCTGTGGGGATTGATGCAAACAACTGCATATATCCTTTTGCTTATGCAGTAGTGGAAAAGGAAAAGAGGAAAACATGGCAGTGGTTCTTTGAATTGATTGGGGAAGACCTTGATATTGTGAACTCATATGGATGGACTTTTATGAGTGATAAACAGAAAGGGCTGATTGATGCAGTTAGTGCTCTTTTCCCAAATGCTTCACACAGATTTTGTGTAAGACATTTGTACAACAACTTCAAGGGTGAGTTCAATGGTTTGGTCTTGAAGGAATCTTATGGAAGGCTGCTAGAGCAACCACTATCTCTGCCTTCAAAAATGCTATGGAGGAGATGAACAAAGCTGACCCAAAGGCATACAAATGGTTGTCTGAAAGGCCACCCATTAACTGGAGTAGATCCCATTTCAGCACTTATCCCAAATGTGACATTTTGTTGAACAATTTGTGTGAAAGTTTTAATTCAGCCATTCTAATAGCTAGAGATCAGTCCATAATATCCATGCATTAGGCATATTATTATGGAAATGGTGGTCAAGAGGAGGGATGCAATGGAGAAGTGTAAGGGAGACATTTGTCCCAAAATATTCAAGATAGTGGAGAAGCTTAAAAGTCATGTAGGTGAGTGGATTACAACATATACAGGCAATGACAAGTATGAGGTGAATGGTCCCAATGGAGTGCTGTACAAGGTTAATTTGAGGGACAAAATATGTGGGTGTAGGAGATGGGATTTGTGTGGCATACCATGTATCCATGCTGTGGCAGCCTACAATCTTTGATGAGGACCCACTTGATCATGTCCACATATGTTACAACAAAGAGACCTATTTGAAGACCTATAGGAATATGTTGTCTCCTATAAATGGCAAAGAATTATGGACTACAAACATTACCCAAGAGCTGCTCCCACCAGATGTGTGTAGGAGGGCTGGTAGGCCAAAGAAAGCCAGGAGAAGAGAGCTTGAGGAACAAGCAACTGAAAGTCCAGATCCAACCAGGTTGGGCAGGAAGGGAACCAAGATGACATGTAGTATTTGTGGTGTACAAGGGCATAATAAGAGGAGCTGCAAGAAGGTTAGTTGAGTTGTCATCGTATATTTAAGTTCCATTATTGTTGGAGTTAATTCTTTACCTACTTGTTTAATTACTTTCTTAATGCCATTGTGCAGGCACCAGTTGTGGACACCAATGCTGATGGGACCACATCAGAGCAAGGATCAGTGGAAGGTAGCAATGGACCTACATGAAGGGTTGGTTGGTGGGGATAGAAAGAGAGGACCTGCAAGGAGAGTTGTGGACACCAATTCAGTACGAGACAAGCCCACACCAGTTCATTTAATTTTCATTATATGCCATCATGATTTCTTTTTCTTTTTCATTATATGTCATCTTATGTCCATTTTTAAGTTGGGACCACACTAGTCCAAGGATCACTTGGGGCCACAAATGGACTTCAAACCTCAATAGTGGTGAGACAAATTTCTTTCTTTTTTCAAATTATGTCATGATTTTTTTTTTTATCCGTGTGTCATGATGTTCATACCATGTATTTTAAGGTTGACCTTTCAACTTTCAGGTTGGCAACAACTATGGTGGGCCTAGTGGAATGGCAATTGATGGAGGCCAACCACACAGTGGGACAAAGTTACTTGTGAGAAGGAAGATGAAGGTGGTTGAGAAAAGGTCAGCTCAAGTGGTTGAGATAGGGTCAAGTGAAGTGCCAACCCAGTCTTCAATAACAACACAACTGCAAGGCAAGGGCAAAAGGGTGTAGAACAAGATGATGTGGCTAGGGATGCAGTGAACAAGACCTATGTGGTGTTCTTTTTGTGCAAGGGCTGTTTTTTTTTTTTTGGAATGTAGTTAAGCTATGAGAACAAGAACTCTGATGTTTTTTTTTTTTTTTTGTTTCACTTCTGTTTTGGACAAACTATGTGAACAAGTGAAGTGCTATTTCAATCTAGTACAAGGAATGCATTGTATGCTAAGCATATCACCTGCTTAGTAAGGTAACCAATTTAGCTGTTGTGCTAATCCAACCTAATTGTTGTGTTGGTTTTTTCTCCGTGGCACTTGCTCTATGGGCATATCACTGTTTTCTATTTATAAGTTGGTGTTGGACAGTTATTCATTTAGTTTTGGCATATCCCTAGCAGTCAGTGGCCTAATTCTTGTCAACTCCATTGGCTGTTGCTATTTTGCTGATGTTGTTGTCTCTGTTATGGCTGTTGTTCTCTTACAGTCCAAAAGATGATGGTATTTTGCTATTTTCCTGTGGTGGCATGGTGCTATGTAGCTGTTTGTTGTGGCTGTCTCTGTTATCATTAGGTTGCTGCTATTTGACTTCTATTTTTCTGCTGTGGATGCTTATTGCTTTGGCTGCTGCTGCTGCTATCTAGCTGCTGTCTGTTTGCCTGCAACAGGAACTAGAATCATACTCCGATTTGTTAATATTCTGTTATGGCTACTGTCCTCAATTCAAGTGGGTGTATCCTATAGTTGCTATTACAGGTGCTGCAGTTTGCTGGAGGATTTGATGGGGAAACAATGAAAGCATTTCAAGAGTTGAGAGACAAAGTGAGATCATGTCATATACAATGCCAAAACCAGCAACAACAGAAATATGTATGCAGGTCTACGCCTTGCTGAATCTATAGTGAACTCAGCTTCAGAATTGCTACCGGCTTTTTGTTGTAAAGATAGAACATCATGTATGTGAAAACGCAATGGCAGTAGCCGTTCGGTATTCAAATTTGTTCATATTAATTAATTTGGCATATGAATGCCTACCTTTTTTTACCCTTGCCTTGTGAATTTCCTGACAAAGCTGAAAACTATGGAAAGATGAGAACCTTAACCTTTGATAGACGATTTTGATTGGAAAATTGTGTTCCATTTCAAGAAATAAAAAGGCTCTTTTTGAGAATCCATCAAGCAATGAGAAAGAAGTTCAGGCCTAAGTAGTAAAACTGGTACTTTAGTTAGATTACAAATTGCTACTGTACATTCCCCATTCTTTTGAGCCTTGTGTTAATGAACAAGTAAAGTGCTATAATCAACTGAAACATCCATAGCATCATTCATTCATTCAACCAAACATCATTCATTCATCCAACCCAAAAAAAGTCAGTCACACATCCAACCAAAAGATCATTCATTCATTCATTCAAATCATAGAGTTAAGCAACTGATTACATCCATAACATTATCATGGGAATGTTCACCAACTGATTATATTCCCCCTACCGTTACATCACTGAAAAAAATTTGACATTCCTAGCACCATTATCCCCACATACATAACCAAATTCTAAAAGAACAACAATATCCCAACCTAGACCACATAAACAGCCAAACAAACCCGCAGCTTCTTCTCTCTTGCCTTGCTTGCTTCGAGCTCCCCTTCCACAGCTTCCTCTCTTTCACTTTGCAAGCTTCAATTTCTACTTCTGCCTTGTTAATCCTTCTCAAAAAAAATATTATTTAAACAGATCTTGCGCACATGGGGGATCAATCCAGGCGAAATCCTTGCAGTCATCGTTTGGACAGCTCACATACCTCCTCCCAAGTTCAGATCAGTCCATAAGGTGCGTCCCCAGCGTCTTCCTCCACAAACAACGCATAAGCTTTCATGGTCTAGGATGTTGAGCTCCAGCTGCTGTCCATCCTCTTCTTCCTCTTGTTCTGCCTTTAGAAACTAATAACTAGGGCACATAAATGGTTAGGGCAACTCCTTTTAGGGCCTTTTATACAGTTCTCTTTCCCTCCAAAAATGGTTAGGGCACCACCTTTTCCCTCTAAATTGCTTAGGGCTGGGTCCACATGTGCAAATGGATGAGGGTTAAGTCTCTGCATGTTTAGTTCCTTCCGTTACTTGTATGACAGAATGAGACGGTGGGGGTGCATTTGTTGACGGAATAGAAAATTCAGGTGCTTTTTTGTTAATAGTGAAAGTCCAGGTGTTTTTTTTTGCAAGTTGTCAGAAAGTTCAGAGGTTTTTTTGAAATTTTTTCTAAACAAAAATACATACTCTTTCAAGACTAAAAAATAAAAACAGGAGTGTGGATAACAATTCCCTTGTAAATACTTTAGATAGTTTATGGAGAGATAGGAGATGATATCACAATTTTCAAGCGAACTTTGGTTCAAAATTGAACCGAACTGTATTTTAATGATTTGAATTGGTTTGATTCTATGAATTTTTTGGGTTGGTTTCATAGTCCATGGGTAATGGTTTGATTCTTAGTTTACTAGTATAAAATCAGACCAATCCAGTCCATATTCACCCCTAAGTTTCATGCTAATCAATCACTGGAAATCAACTATCCTTTTTTTTTTTCCCTTGCATTTTTTTCACTCTAATCAAACGGACTATAAAAGTTTTGGTACGATTTAATTTCTCTTTTGGTAACTCCAGGAGGTAGCTCAAGTGACAACATGGGTGAGTTGTAAACCCCGATATTATGAGTTTGAAACTTGACAATCTCTTGGGGCCAAGCGGCAAGAGAAAAATCTCTTGTAAATTCCTTAGTCTTGGCGTGGATGACCTGCCTTCAACCAGACCGGAGAGGAAAAAACTCAAGTTGCATGTAAAGTGGCCTAGACACTCCTGACTTATTGGAAAAAAAAAAAAAAACCCTTTTGTTGGAAAGTAAATCGTGGGCAAATAAGAAATAGAAAATGCTACAGGCACATCAGGTGTGGCACACCTCAGCCACACCCCTCTTATATACAGGTGGGACCCGTTCCAGTGGGACCTATCTGTATGTGAGAGAGATGTGACTGAGGTGTGCCACACCGATAAACCTCTAGCATTTTTGGAAAATATAATTAGGATAGTAGGGTTTCTTCGGAGGGGATCACAAAGCACAAAAACGTATCACCAGAAGAAGAAACAGGGGTGCAGCAACAACAAAAGGAACGCCCGCGCGTTCGATCACAGTCGGAAAAAAAGAAAAGAAAAAAGAAGAAGAAGAAATAAGGTATGGATCAATATCTCTATCTTTATTTTGGTCAATGGCTCATTAATTGATATGCATGAAATTCTGAAAATTCTGGGGTTTTCATAAACCTCACCGAGACCTCGCCAATGGCGGCCGCGGCGATATCTCGTGAACTCAGAACCAAACACATGCCAATTACAAACCCTAGCCTCCTCCCTTTCTTCTCGTCTTCAACCTCCTCGTATTCCGCCCACATCAACATCCCCTCTCCATCACCACTACCACCACCTCAGTCTCTATTCTCTTCGCATTTCAGCGGCGTCAAAGCCAGTCTCAAACAAAACCCTCCACCTAGGCGCCAACAACGACAACTTCGAAATCCACCTCCTCTCCCCTCCGCACAACCCCACAACGGTAGGCCCTTGTTGGACGCCATTCGCGAGAGCGTGCGCCAGCTCCTGTCCGACAAGGTGCCAATACCACCCACGAATTCAATAAAAAGAATCCGATTTCTCTGGAGTTGAAGATGAGGCCGGTCGATCCAAACAACATCAGGGCCTCGAGGCTGGAGTTTGTGAGGACGTATGGGTACGAGGAGTTAGGGGAGAAGTTGAGGAGGTTGAGGCCGGAGGGTAAGAAAGGAGAGGATTGGTTTTCGTTGGGGGAGTTAAATGAGAGACTTGTGAAGTTGAGGGAGGTGGAGGAGAAGGAGTCGAGCATTGTTGGGTTTAGTTTCAGGGATTTGAAGATGAAGTTGCGGGATTCGAGTGAAGGGAAGACCAAGATTCAAACAAGTAAGTGCTCTGTCTTGGGTTATTTGTTGAATTTACCTAAGAGTAAGTTCACCCGATTATGAAAGCAAGTTTATTCGTTGGTGTCAAAATGGCATTGCCAAAGCTATTTTTTGACTAGTAAAAATGTGAAAAAGATTTAAAAAAAAACCAAGTTGTTGCACCAATTTAGTGTCAGTCTGACACAATCTAAAATTTAGACCTTCGGATTAAACTCAGTATTGTTTTTGAATGAAAATCAAATGGCTTGGATGAAATAGGAGAAATGACAATGCCATCTTTGGTGTCAAATTTGGCACCAAAGATAGCATTACCATTTTTTTGGCATCAACAAATGACAACTGGTGGACTTAGATTTGGCAAAAAGAATATGCCGAATTATGATAATAGCAAGACAAATGGCTATGGGGTGGACTTGCTCTAACATGGTATATAATTTTGTCATTGAAAGATGGTCAAAGCTAGTGTTAGATGCTATGTTCTTAAAGACAGATTCCTTGCCGCGATAGTGTTTACGGAATCTTCAAATATCTATCTCAATAAGATACAATGATTGAAATCCTACTGAAGTAGCACTACATTCCATGGGCCTGTCGAACCAAAGCATATTTTTTTCTCTCACATAGAAGACTCAAGAGTTAAATGGATATGGAAAACCAATTCAAGAAACTACTCTCGAATTCATTTTAAAGAAACAAATGATAGAAACACGTATCTATAGATGTATTCGTGACTATTCCAACAGTCACAAATGAAAGAAACATGATTGTTCATCCGAACAAGTGTCGACAAAGACACAACTCTAGGCAAATAACTAATTCATCCAAACAATAAAATTCATAAATAAAAATAATAATTTGTGTTGACTTTCTTCAACCAATTATTAAGTAAATGGAGATCAATGGAGTCAATTTCATTTTCTCCTCAATGATTTTGAACAAGCTAAATATATGTTTGAAAACTATTTTTCCAACACACTCTAATCATGGAAAAAGCCATTACAGAATACAGAGTGATAGGGGGAAATTTGATTGAGTAATTTTATTTTATATATATTTCTTAAACTTGAGCTTAAGCTCGGCTCGAATCTTAACGAGGTGAGCTTAGTCATTTACTAGAGTCTCTTTAATCGAGCCGAATCTCCCTTAACAAGATAAGCTTTTTCGAACGAGTCGAGTTGCACTTGGCTCGTTTATTAAACGAGCCGAGCTGAGCTCGCGAGCTGTTCGGTTCATTTGTAGCCGCACATCATTCCATGTGAAATTTAGGAAATTTGTGCGGAAAATAAATTCTTGATGTATAACAAATCTCTACTGATTTTATCGCTACAACGCTGTCAATTCTTGATCTAATTAGTTTAAGCCTGTCATTTATAATTATTACCAAATACATTATGAGATATCATGACCTTACCACACTATTGACTATACCATGCCTAAATTCAGGGTCGTTGAGCTATTTTCGGAGACCCCGCGGCGCAACTACAGAAAAGCACTCGTGGCCGGAGTTGGTGGGGCTGGAGGCCAAAGAAGCAAAAGAAAATACAAAAATGTTATTCACACAACAATCCAAACACAACACCAAACACAACATCTCACATACATGTGAGCTCCACACACACTACTATGTGTGGGCCCCACATGTAGTGTGTGTGGAGCCTCACATGTATGTGAGACGTTGTGTGAGTTGTTGTGTTTGGATTATTGTGTGAGTAGCATTGTCCAAAGAAATAATACAGCGAGAGATGCCTGAAGCTCAGATTCGATCAGGTGGTGGAACCACCTGGCATTTGCACCTTTGAATTCAACACAGGAAGGGTACAAGTATATGTCAACTCCTCTGCGAAAGTTATCGACACTCCTACGATTGGCTGATTAATAAAAGTTATCGACACTCCTATGATTTTCTTTCTTTTGGTCGAATGGAATAGAAATAGAACCATTTTCGTGATTTGGAATGTAAAGCTCTTCAAAGAAATTGTGATTCGCGACATCCATGCATTTGAAACAGAGTTTGATGATCCTGGTTCTTCTTCTTTTTGATCTTGTTGTGTCTCCTGTGTTAGTAGTTGTTGTTCGCCTTCGGTGTTTTGTCCTTCGGCCAAGGTATTGTGGTTTGAAGTTTAATCTGATCTACTAGCTGCTGCATCTAATGGCCTTTTTTGGGCCGTCGTTCAACTTTTCTATTGTCAGTTCCGACCAGTTTGGGACGGGTTTGAATTGCTGATTGACGTTTTCCTGATGATATGAGACTCGTCGACTTAACGCTACTATGGATAGTCTCTGATATACCAACTTTGTTTCACTTAAAGCCCAGACGAGTTTGGGGTTGGCAGTAATTTCAAAATCCATTCTCTGCTCCCCGCGATTTAAGTACTATCTGTTGGAAGTTTGATCTGCCTGATATTCTTCTGAGTGCATAGGCCCATTCGGTTGGGGACTCATCTACGAAGTCCACACTACATCACATGGAGCCAATATACATTGAATGACTCATATCCACTTAAAAGGCTAAACCTTGTAAGTAGTGAGCCATCCAATTGTATATTAAGATCTAATTTTTTTTCTTCTATTTATTGGATATGGGACTCAATCATTCACACGTGTGACGTGTTCCCAACTCTATCTGCCAGTTATTGCTACTTGAAATTAATCATACAATGTTGTCTTTGATCCATATATTGCTCGTTTTGGAGACACTGGCTCTATTGAGTCATTCTTTTTTAGATGTTGATCTAATCGTTTTAACTTTTTAGTAGTCTAAAATTGTTTGTTCTGGTTGATTTCTTATCAACCCTCTTTAGGTCTTGAGCGGCATATGATTGTTGCATGGTCTGGGAGCCAACCTCGTTGGAATGCTTTTCCTCGCGTTGTGATGCCGTTATGATCTTGTCCTTTTTAATCTCCTGTAATCGTTACATTTGATTAATAAAGTTTCCTTTGCCCTTCAAAAAAAAAAAAGAGTTTGGAAGGGTATTCATGTCAAACCATCATTTCTAAAGGGGTAAAACGGGTAACGAAATAGGTTTAGTTGGTGATGTTAGCGATTCCCGTCACTTCATAATGAGATCTCCTAACAACAAGGGGTAATCTACAATCGACAGCTAAAGCACAGAGGAGGTAAATGAAATTTACCCTTGATTTTATCTTAATTCAAGTTATGCCACTTGTCTGTGGTTTTCAGTAATCCATCATTTTGCGTAATTTATGGTTTAGATTGTCGTTAGGGTCCAGATCCTCTCTAGTCTTAAGGAGTAGGGGTGAAATCAGTTCGGTTTTGTCTATTTTTGACAAACTTTGGAACCAAACCGGTTCATTTGGTTTTGGAATTTCAAAATCGAAATTACCAAACAAAACAAGATTTGTTATGGTCCAGTTTACTCTGTTTATTTGATTTTAAACAACAAACTCCTTAGACAAATACTCCACCATTTTCAAAAACCAGTTTAGCCCTATCCGTGACCTATATATAATATCAAAATAACATAAGTAATACTCAGTAAAATTACAAACAATGTTTAAAATTTGTTTTCTACTCTATTTTTCTTGAATTTTCTTCAAAATTGGTTAAATTTTTTGAATTAACCATCGCCAACAGAATCTAAATTAAATAAACGGACATATATAGTTGTAGTACGAAGTTGCCGAACCCAATCCACTTACCCGAACAGAAACTCTAAAAGCCCATTTGGATGGAGTGATTTCATTAAAAAAGAAATAATTGAGTTGAGGTTTTTAAAGAAAACCCATATTTGGATTGAATATTTTGGTGAACAATGAACAAAAAAAGTACAAAAGAGAAATGTTTTGATTGACCCTTCCCCTTTCTTACCCAATCTCACAAAAATGGTGAGATTTAAAGAGGAATGGCTCCATTTCTTTTCTCCTCCTATTTTTTTTTGCCAATATTATAAGCGAGGGTTATCGGGGCGTTAGTAGATTAGTTCACAAGAGATTTCAGAGGTTATCCATAACCCTGAATCCTAAACTCCCAGTGTCCCACGACGGGACTTGAACCTTGGTTTCCTACGCGGGAAGGATGAGGAGATGCCAACTGGACTAAAGCCCATTGGCATTTTTTCTCCTCATTTCTCACCATCAAAGGAATATTAGTAAAAAAAAAGGAAGCGGGGGCTGTTTTGAGAAGCGTGCAGTAGCAGCACATCCTCGCCTTTCGTCTTGGCAATTTGAAAAGCCTCACATGATCCTCATAGGGAAATCTTCATAGAGGATCCGGAACCGACAATATGGTCCGGATTTAAAAGTAAGGGAAAATTTCAAAATAGCACCTGAACTTTCACTCCAATGTCACCGAAACACCTGAACTTCACTTTATTTCAATTAAACACCTAGACTTTCAAAATCCCCAAATTGAGGCACCTTCCGTTAGCCTCCATCCATTTTCTTCACAAATTAGCTGATGTGGCTCATTTCTGGCGTTAAAGGGCCCCACTAGACATGTTAGAAAGTGAACTCAATGCACATAATTATAACCCATGCCAACCCTACTTCACTTTTGGAGGGAAAACGGGTAACCTAACCTAATTCATTTCCCTCCATTTCTCTCTCTATAAGTATCCATTCTCTCTCACTACTCTCATTATCAGTCTCCATTCTCTCTCACTACTCTGTACCCTATCTACAACACCAGACCTTCCCCTCCCTCCATGAAAAGCACTCAGAGTTCAACCATGAAGAGCACTAGCAGTTCAAGCATGAAGGCCACTGATAGCTCAACCATGGACGGCAACCCCTGCATTCTCTGCAACAGTGAGCGTATGATTCGCACTTCATGGACCGACGCAAATCTTGGTGGAAGAACTCTAACTTCTTGGTGTAAGAATGTACTTTAATTTCTTGGTGGAAGAAGAGAATAGCTTTGTTTTGGAATGAAGACAGTGTTTTGTTGGTTTTTAGGTTGAAGTATAGGGTTTGATATAAGAATGTGGGTTTAGTGCTCTTTTGCCCCCTTGTTTTAATGTAAGCAATATGTTATGTGTGATACCCCATCCGGGTATTTTACTGATTTGAATGTTATGACAGGTTTGGTGGATTGTAATATCCACACTTTTCATAAATATTTCACCCGTGCATTGAGTAAGGAATTTGCTTCATGTAATTAGTAGATTTTAATGTAAAAATATATGATTTTGCATGAAAAGCCGTAGGTGGCGATTTTGTGAGGGGTGGGCACGTTAAAGTGCAATGGCTGTGCATAAGTGATGAGAAGATAAGTGTGGTGAGAAAAGATAAGAAGACAAAATGAGATAAAAGACAAAGGGGGTGGACATATGTCATCTTTATAATCATATCTGATGAGTCAACTCACAAGGATAGTATATATTAAGGAGAAAATGGGTTTTTGGGGGGGTGGTTTTCCCGGGGGGAGAAAAACAAAAGGAAGGGTAGTTGGGGGAAAAAATTATTGGGAGAGGATAGATGACAGGGGAAACACAGTAAAAATGAAGAATGAGGAGTTACAGTTTAGAAATGTTGGCAAAGAGAACAGAAGAGGTAAAGATGAGAGGAAGGGCAAAGGTAAGTTAAGGAGAGAAGGTTGTGGAAGGTATAAACAATTAAGTGTGTAAGTGTTTAAGGAAGTGGGTTGGATTTTTAGTACTTAATATTTGTTGTTTATATTGTGGCATGTGGTGCTCGAGGATCTGGGTTATTACAGTATAACTTGATGTTAACCTTTTGAGCCACGTGGTTAGGCTAAGAGTTAAGGAGGTCAGCTGGAATGAGTCGTTACAGTTGGTATCAGAGCATACGAAATAGATCTTATATGGGATCGAGAGGGTGGTTAGAGGGCACTGTGGAAGCATAGAATTCGATTATTTAATTTTCATACACAAAATTCGGAGAACATTTTATAGTCCCTTGGACGGTTCTATGATCAAACTTAGGATGATTAATTCTGATTTAATATTGGTTTACCTTGACCGAGGAAAAGTCATTTATATAGGAGTTCATCTGTGGTTAGCTGCTGGTTAATTAGTCATTAGTCGTAGGTGAAACTTTTTGTGTGTGAAAAGTGAAGGTGTATCTTGGGACTGAGATGCTACTCTAGCTTAGTAAATTCAGAGCATATTTCGTTGATTATGGTGCTGGTTGTTGCTTGATTGATTTCCTTCTTTAAAAAAAAAAGAAAAGAAAAACCGTTATCCTACTGGTGCATACTCTCGGATAACATTGGAGTAGGTGTTCATTGATAAAGATATGTTCATATAATCATACTCTACTCGAAGCGGGTACAAGTATACATGCGTGTTTAGTAGAGCTATGGATTGAATTTAAGCTTGGTTAATTAATTTTGTGCAGTCTCTCGAAATGTTTTGACTTTGATGCTATGATACGTGGATTAAACATTGAGAACAAAATCCAAATTGGTAGGTAATTCTTCTATGTTCAGTTCACTTATTTGGTTTAGTCAACCAAATTCATGGTTTTGATATGATTTGGTGATTGCTGATATTGGGGTTTCTCGTCAAGTGCAGTGTATGGGATGTATTGATATTATTGGATGTACTTAATTATAATTGCAAAGGATTATTATGTTGTGTGGAGTTCTGATTAGTTGTGATATTATGCATGGTTTGGAGACGATTTGTCTTTATAGCCATAGTGGCATGGCCTTAGTGGCGTGGTGTATAGCCTTAGTGGCGTGATAAATGGCCTTTGTGGCGTGGTGTATAGTCTTAGTGGCGTGATAAATGGCCTTAGTGGCGTGAGTATAGCCTTAGTGTCGTGGCCTTTATGGCGTGATGAATATTATTGCCTTAGTGGCGTAAAGAATATTGTTTTAGTGGACATAAACTGTATCTTGTGAGGCATATGTTGCCTTGGTATATAGCGTGGAATTTCATATGGTGGTATGATATTGCCTTGATAGCGTGGAAGTTTCAGACTAACGGAATATTGGCTCGGTGACATGGAATTTAAGAGAGTAGCGTAATAGTTTTCCAAGTGTTTGTGGTATCTATTACGTGGAAATTAACGAATTCTGTGTGGCATCGAGTTTCCCAAGTGTTGTGATATCTATTACGTGAAAATTAACGAATTTTTGTGTGGCATCACTGGGGTGGAAAATTCTTTGTAAGCAGCGTGTAGATTCTTTCCATATGGTGGTGTCAGTTAGTGTTGTGTTATGCGATGAGTGATGTGCCCAATCTTGTGGTGTAAGGGCTCGAGGTGCCCAGGGCCCGCGGTGCCCAATCGTGCATGATACATTACTTAAATTTTGCATGAATTTGATGATGCTGGTTTAAGATGAACTAGAATTTTAAAATTGTGGTAGTTGAGTACGTGGCGGGAAGGAAAAAGAAAAGAATGGATTCTTGTCTGTGATGGTTGTGCTTTGTTTAGAATGGACATGTGTTTTTCATCAGAGGAAATGAGAGCCTAGCTAGACTTGAATTATTTGATTTGGGCGATAAATTTCGAGGACGAAATTCTTTAAAGGAGGGAAGATTGTGATACCCCATCCGGGTATTTTACTGATTTGAATGTCATGACGGGTTTGGTGGATTGTAATATCCACACTTTTCATAAATATTTCACCCGTGCATTGAGTAAGGAATTTGCTTCATGTAATTAGTAGATTTTAATGTAAAAATATATGATTTTGCATGAAAAGCCGTAGGTGGCGATTTTGTGAGGGGTGGGCACATGAAAGTGCAATGGCTGTGCATAAGTGATGAGAAGATAAGTGTGGTGAGAAAAGATAAGAAGACAAAATGAGATAAAAGACAAAGGGGGTGGACATATGTCATCTTTATAATCATATCTGATGAGTCAACTCACAAGGATAGTATATATTAAGGAGAAAATGGGTTTTTGGGGGGGTGGTTTTCCCGGGGGGAGAAAAACAAAAGGAAGGGTAGTTGGGGGAAAAAATTATTGGGAGAGGATGGATGACAGGGGAAACACAGTAAAAATGAAGAATGAGGAGTTACGTATAGTTTAGAAATGTTGGCAAAGAGAACAGAAGAGGTAAAGATGAGAGGAAGGGCAAAGGTAAGTTAAGGAGAGAAGGTTGTGGAAGGTATAAACGATTAAGTGTGTAAGTGTTTAAGGAAGTGGGTTGGATTTTTAGTACTTAATATTTGTTGTTTATATTGTGGCATGTGGTGCTCGAGGATCTGGGTTATTACAGTATAACTTGAGGTTAACCTTTTGAGCCACGTGGTTAGGCTAAGAGTTAAGGAGGTCAGCTGGAATGGGTCGTTACATTATGCTTATCTATGAAATGATGTCTTAATGGTAAGTTTTTTTTTTTTTTTGTCCAAAACAGACTATTGTTTGGTACCCAAGCACCACTATTTTAGTGAGAAAAAAACCCTGTTCAATCAATGAATAATAGCTAATTCCAACTGGTACACTAATTCATACCCGAAACAAATGATACTCTAATTCCAATTGGTACACAAAATCAGGTACTAATGCCATTCCACTTCATACAACAAAAAGCAGGTCAATACATGAAATTAACCAACAGCTACTTATCCCATAACACTTGGTACTACAAATTCAGTTCAATGTACCAAAAAACTAGCACCTACTAACTGGACAAAACGTGCATTAACAGTCTTACTATAGTGCAAATTCAAACACCAAGTTACTAGACAAAACACAGTTTAAATAGCTTCAAGTTATACAACATTAGTTTTTAATTACTTAACAAAAAAACAGTGCAAAAGAAAGTCTTTCATTTGATCTGCGCCTGCACTACCATTCAACAACTAGTTCTGCTTCAGTTTCTATTTTGAACTGCACCACTTGCTTTCTTCTTCACCTGCACCAGAAATGCAAAGTAAGCAACTATATTCAATTCATAACTTTAAATAACTGACAGGTAATTTTAGCCTTCTAGTGGTTACACCAGTCTTCCTTGATACTCCACTTGCATGCATTGTATTTTAATTAGTTACCACTGTAAATGCATTATACAAATTTTATACATACTAACAGACATAGGTGTGGAGTACTTACCATTGCTGATTGTGAACCCTGCTATGTTGCTGCATTGGGAACATTTGAACATTGTGTTAGAGCACTTGGAGCTTCTTCTGTTGGAGCATCAACAACCAGTTCTGCCTTGCAACCTCTTCTGTTGTGTCCTACCTTACCACATCTGCCACAAGTCATCTTAACTCCCTTCCTACCAACCCTAGTTGGATCCTCTTGTGGTTGGTCTCTTCTGGTTCCTTTCTTCTAGCCTTTTTAGGTCTACCAGCCCTTTTTTTGACATCAGGTGGAAGTATGATAGGATGATCAGTTGTTAGCCACATTTCCCTACCATTAATTGGTCCAAATCCATTTCTATAACAGCTCAGGTAGGTGGTCACCTTATAACAGTCATGCACATAGTCCATGGGATCCATGTGTAGATGGTTATACCCACATACAGCATGCACACAAGGAATTCCACTTAACTCCCATTTTCTACACCCACAGGTTTTATTCTCCAAGTTTACCTTGTATTGCTCATAGGGTCCAACAATTTCAAAATTCCCATTGCCACAGTACCTAGCAATCCATCCCTTTTCACCCCTCAAAAGGTCAAGCCTTTTCTTAATCTTGGGACAAATTGGATCCTTGCACCTCTTCATAGCTTCAAGCCTCTCCTGAGTTGTTTGAATTAGAATGATTCTTATTCTCTCTAACATTGTAATGATTGGCTTGTCCCTAGCAGATAGGATGGCGGCATTGAAACTCTCACACAAGTTATATATTCAATAGGATGTCACATTTAGGGAAAGTGTCAAAATGTGATTTGCTCCAATTCACTGGTGGCCTTTCAAGCAACTAGGCTAATGCCTTATGATTTACCCTTTTCATCTCTTCCATGGCTTTGGTGAATGTTGCAATAGTGGAAGCTCTAGCTACCTTCCAAAGTATTTCCTTTAAATGCAACTCCTTGAAGTCACCTTTGAAATTGTTGTAAAGATGTCTTACATAGAACCTATGGCTAGCATTAGGAAAGACCTGACCCACTGCATCAATTAACCCCTTCTGTTTGCCTGTCATAAAGGTGTACCTATATCAATTTTGGACATTGAGATCATTACTCAATAACTCTAGAAACCAGAGCCAAGTCTTATTTTTTTCCTTTTCAACAACAACATAAGCAAATAGATAGATGCAATTGTTTGCATCTATCCCAACTGCAGTCAGCAAAATCCCCCCCAGGTGGACCCTTCAAGTGACAGCCATCTAACCCAATTACTGGCCTACATCCCTCATGGAACTCCTTCTTCAATGCTCCCCAACATATGTACAGTCTTTTGAACTTCACCTCATTTTCTCTACCATTGACTGGTTTGACCTTCAACTTAATTGTCATACCAGGGTTTGTGGATCTAATCTCTTCAATGTACCACTCAAGAGAGCAAATTGCTATGTAGTAGTCCCCTTCAACATTTCAAGTGCTTTCTTATTTGCCCTACACACTTTCTGTATATCCAATGAAACTGTCCATTCAGCCTGTATTTCATCATGAAGTGAAGAGACAGGCCATGTAGGGTTTCTCTTAATTCTTTCACAATACTTGTTAACAATCCAATTGGTGCTAACCTAAAGCACATGGTAAGTTCTAGTGCATGTATGTTCATCAGTGAGTGTTTTAATCCTATATAGACCATCAGCTTTTACATAAGAAGCATAAAGCTCCCAAGGACAACCCTCTTTGCATTTAACCCTGACCTTCTCCCTATCACACTTAAGAAATCTAGTCTATGAACCCCATTTGATTGAGTATTCTTTCACAGCATCCCTAACAAGGGCATGTGTTTTGAACTCCATATTTGGCTTAAAGACAGGGTTTATCATATCTATTTTCTCATTGAAAATGGTGTGCTTGGACTGAGCACCTAGACCTTCCTCATCATTAGAGTTGCAAAGGCTTCTCAGTTTATCACAAGAAACCACATCACTTCAATGTCCCCATCCACATCTGTTAGACCCTCTACAGTTGCAGCATACTCATAGTCATGTGGCAACCTATGATCTTCTAACCCAGAAAATTCTACCCCTGCATCCACATTCTTGTCAAACATGGCATCATCATCTTCCACCTCATAATCACTCTCACAGAAGTTCTCATCATCTTCAGATGATGAGGATGAATCAGGGTCATATTCATCTGAGTCTGTGTCATCCTCATCTTGCACTACACCCTTACCCTTTGCAGTTGGAGTTGGTTTTACAGAAGCTTTAGGTTTAACAATGGGTTTGGGTTTCAGAATTGACTTGGGAATGAGAGTAGGGTTTGATATGAGATTGGGCTTGGAAATGGGAGTAGGCTTTGATATGAGATTGGGCTTGGGAATGGACTTGGGATTTGGAGTAGGTTTTGATGTGAGAATGGGCTTACTCTTTGGACTATGCTTACCCTTAGGGTTGGTCTTAGCACCACCATTGTCAATTTGACTACCCTGAGTAGGTATATGTTCTTCCAATTAAATTGCATCTTAGGTAAACCTGGACCACTCTATTACAATCCACTAACTGGGCCATAACCTCATCATTAAGCCTAACATAATAGTCATTAGAGTAATGCTGCCCCATTTCAGTAGCCATATTAGTCAACTCAATTATTGAAATCTCATCCTCATGACAGTAATCAATAAACCTATAACTACCACCAACATATCTGGAACCCACAAATGACCCACCATAATGCATTTTTATAGTGAAATGGCCAGATTTTTTGTCTGCAAAAACATGAACAAGTAAATGCATAATCAATACATGTAGGGAATAATCTAACCACCAAAACACTAAAAATCAAGTTGATAAGCGCCCAATAATACATATTCTTGGAGCTTAAGTCCTCTAGTATGTGGTGTTTGTACATATATGTTGTCGTTTTTATGCGATATTGCACGTAAGGTAGGTTTTTGTGTATTTCAGGTAATTCGTATAAATAAGACGCGTTTGAACGCCAAGTAATGCTCCGGATGCAACCAAGGGCTCAAGACCACGTGCCACCACGTTGTGGTGCCCGAAGAGTCATGAAGAGATGGTTTGGAGGTTGCTCGGGTCGCCCAAGGGTCAAGGGAATTGAAGGAGAAGTGGAGATTTTACCAAAGCTATTCATTTTCTGACCAGCTGAGGGTAGAATTGTCATATATTTTGATGTACAAATGATATTGGATCCAAACCACTTGGGTTAGAAAGTAGACTCGACAAGCTTTCCAACGGTCCAAAGAACACCAAAATCCGAGTTCGGGAGTGTCCGGAGCGAGCCCGTGAAATTCAGCCAAGCAAAATCTGTCTTTAGCAGATTGGTATCGATACCAGTGCAAAAGGTATTGATACCATTCACCTTAAATCACCCGGTAGCTGTCCAGGAGCAAGGGTATCGATACCTTTTGCATAGGTATCGATACCAATGGCTTCCGGGCAGATTTTTGCCACAGTTTTCAACCTTCTATTAGTGGAAACTTTCTACTTTTGGTATGATTTTGGGATATTTTGTATAGAGAGAGGATGTTCTTGTATAAATACTCCTCTCTCTCTCACTTTACAAAGATCTACTTTATGTTTTAGTTTTAGTTCTCTCTTTAGGAGAGAACTCCATTAATGCTTTGAAGCTTTTGAGTTAATTTTTTCAAGAACTCCTTAAGGTATTTGTCTTATGTTAATTTGTCGTTTATAAATGTTATAGCTATGGTTGAGATCTTTGCAAATATCAAGTTTATTTCCGTTTCTATCGGTTAAATCTTATGTCTTCAATTACCACCATGCTTAGTCTTTTCAATATGTGTGAGTAGTCGTTTAGGCTTGGCCATGAGGTGAATAACGCTTCATGACTTAAGTTAATCTTGCTTTTCTCAATCTCAGAACTTGAGATTTGGTTTGTAAATGTGAGTGGTTCGCCTTTTATGTAACAAAACTTGTCGATGTTAACCTCCGGTGATTATGTGCTTGCACACATGGTTCCGTGAGCTATGTCTCGTCTCATGTTTGCCAAAAGAACCAAAGAACTTGCTCGCTTTCCAAACTATGCTTCTAGTTCATGACCTTGATATTTAGTTTGAATTCAAGTCTTGGCGTTGTTAATCTCCGGTGATCATGTGCTTGCACACATGGTTCCGGGAGCGATGTCACGCCTTGTGTTTAGCTTGTTATTCAAACTCTATATCAAGTCTAACCATTTTCACCGCTAAATCTTCCGGTTGATAACCTATGCCGTGTGATTCAACCGTGTTTTTGTTGAGAAAAGTTTATTGGCTTAAGTTACGGGTGTTAAGAACTTCTAGGCCTTGCCGCTTTTAATTCTTAGCAAAAACTCATTTCTAGTCTTTTTCATAAGAGTGTTTTTCCACCTTTCAAAGGAAAACCAAAAGTTGGCCGCCTAAACGCCGGAAACCCTTAGCCATAGAGATTATCTCTGTGGGTACGATCCCGGACTTTCCGGTATTTATGCTGACAACGACCTAGCCCTACGCTCGGGGTAATACAACCTATTTCAACGGTTAGGTTGTGGCGAAGCACAAGTGAAAAGTCAAACTTTTTACCAAGTCTGAAAAGGGGTATTAAACAATGGTGCCAGTGGGTAGGTGAATGAACGAAGATTGCATTTCATTCAACAAAGTATGTGATTAACCAATGCATTTACTTAAACAATCCATTTAATTAAACTAATCGTTTCATTAAACAAATCATTACATACAAAATTGGAGTTTGATTATCAAAGCAGTTCGATTAAAGAAAGGGAATACGATTTGTTTATCATACCGTACGGGGAAAACCATCACCACGGCTGCGCAAAGACCAGAACATCTTTGTCTACGCCGTTGTTCGTACAGATCAAGGTCGTTAATGGCGATTAGAGCTTCAACAATAGGGTTTAACCCATATACAAACCCTAACCTTTTCTCCTCATCGGGACATGCAACAATGAAAAGAAAAGGTAAAGGTAAAGAAGTAGGGTAGTGTTGGGTCGTTTCCCTCCAAAAGTGAAGTAGGGTTGGCATGGGTTGTGATTGTGTGCCTTGAGTTCACTTCCTAATATGTCTAGTGGGGCCCTTTAACGCCAGAAATGAGCCACATTAGTCGATTTGTGAAGGAAATGTAAATCCATATCTGTATTAAAACTATTATGCGGAAAACAGATATAACAGGATCTTGAATTCAACACTTCTCAAGAACAATAAATAGCGTACCTTTGTTGGCCATCGTGATTAGAGAGAACAAACCCCTTCTGATAGAAACACCTTAATTCTTGGCTCACCTTCTTCTCTCTGTCTCTACTTTTCTAGAATACCCCAGTACTTTAATTGATGGAAAAACCGTAGGAATAAGGGGAGGGTATTCTACCTTTTATAGAGGAGAGAAGAGGGTCTTAGAGATAATTATTAAAAGACACCTAGTCCATCAAGGTTTCTTTTTTTATCAAGAGTTTTCCTTCATCTATAATTCTAATTACTTATCATAATGAACCATATCACTTCATTGGCTTATCTGATAGTGGAGTCCCACATGCACAAAACGTGGAGGCTAGTGGGCCACACTAATAGGAAAAAACTAACATTCTCCCACTTGGCCCATCAAGCCGATTGTGATGCAAAGTGTATTTCTTTAAAATATGCATTTTGTTTAAAATGACTCGAGTGGATTCCACACTAAAAACTTTGACACATGATCATGGATTTAAAACAGCCAATAGGTTCAAACCAATTAGAAACTTTAATACTGTGATTAATTCAGACCACCAATGTGAGTCATAGCGGTTGTATAGCACCATGTCATATTCCCTTATATGCACCACACCATTGATAACCTTCACTAACCAAGTCCATAATAGGAAAAATATCATTATTTAGGCTGTAATGCCTAAAGCCCCTGTAATTTGTCTTGTCAAGACATTTCCTGTTGAACATAATCCAAAATAATATGTGCACGCATAATTGGAAACAGGAAAATCAGAAACAAACTTTTATTTACGCTAAATAGTGTCAATAACAATAAGCACTCAACTACTAATATCAAGGATTGCTCAAAAGACCCATCCTAATAACATGTTGTTTGTATGTCTTTGGAGGCAATCTGTGGGCTACCTGCCCGGAAAAACGAAAGGGGTCGTTCTTTGGCGTTTTGTATTTTCCCGCGGCTTTGAAGAGAAATACGCCGTTTGAAGAGAAATACGCCGTTTGAAGAGTCGCCACCCGGATTTGCGGTATATCACCCGAGAAACCGTTTTGTTTGGAAAATCGTTGATTTGAAGTTGAAAACCAGAGATCAGTTTCGAGGGTCCGGAAGCCATGTTACGAGGGGGGAAGGGTTTTATGGCACCCCCCTCGCCCGATTCGAGATCGGTCTCTACTAAACGTTTGTGGGATTTTCAAAAGGGATTTTGTTTCATTTCAAACAGCTAGCAAGTATCCACAGAAATACCATGTAGGAAGTGCATGCATGTGCATGTGTACAGGGGAGGATGGAATAGTCATGCATGGTATACAAGACAGCAGAATATGAAACCCTGTCACTGGATTCACTCTCGAGCGCTGGGGAGTGGTCTAGAGCGCTCGGGAGTTCCAGAACCTCATCCTGCAAGTTTGGTTAGACATATTCGCATGCTAATACTGCCAGAAAAGTCACAAAGAAATAAAAATACAGATGTGCTCCGCCAGAGGTTTAAACAGCTAAGAACTGGTCCTAACCATCCAAACAAGGCTTCCTTGCAACTGAAAGCAAACCTGACTGGGCTCTGGAAGGACCAGTGCACACCCAGTATCTAATAAAAACAGAAAATGAAATACATAATGAACAAAACAAAGTTTTAGTGGCGGCAGCACTCCTGAGCGCTCAGGAATGGTCCCGAGCGCTCAGGAGTGAACACAGTGCCCAGAAAAAGTTTTGTTTTCTTTGTGTTCCTCTTGCTCTTGGTGCTAAACTAAGATCAAATGAACTCAAAACTAGTATAAGGAACTAGTATGAACCCTTGATCCCCCTCAGAAGTAGAAAAACGGTAGATTTAGGTACAAAAACGAAATTTCATACCTTTTGTGCTTGAACAAGACTTCTTGGATGAGTATGGTAGCTTGAGTAAGGGTTGAAAAACAGTAGGAAAATGAAGTCTAAAACTTCAAATGCTTTTGTGATTTTTGAATTTTTCTTGAAAATTGCTTGAAAATGAAAGTTGGAAAATGTTTTGGGTTGAAAATATTTGAAGGTGTTTGAAACAGGGTTTTCTGCAAATGGGGGAGAGAGAAGGAGCAATTTTTCGTGTTCCTTTAGAAGGTAGAAAAGAGGGGGTATTTATAGGGGAGGAGAAAATGGGTTTGAAATTTGAAAATTAAAAGAAAATGAAATGGAAAATAATTTTGGAGGTTAAAATGGCATGATGATATTCTGCTGGCTCAGGCAGGCTTGACTGGTAGGTTTGAACGTTGAATGGGTTTGATAGGCCTGAAAAGCGGTGGTCAAAGGTCAAGCTCAACATGCATTGGTCAGTCAGCACTCCCAAACGCTTGGGAGTGTCACTCCCGAGCGCTCTAGAGTGGTCCTGAGCGCTTGGGAGTGGCAGCCCAACTTCAGAAGGGCGCCACGGACACTCCCGAACTCGGTTTAGGGTGTTTTTCGAAGCGTTGGAAAGCTCGTTAAGTCCTCTTTCTAACCCAATTGGTTTCATTCAAATATATTTTATATGCTAAAATGTGTGCCAATTTTACCCTCAAGGTGTCGAGAAAAAAGGAATGTTTTGATTTTGAAAAAGTCCAAGAAGTATCGTCCACGTTGCCAAGGTTCGTTTTGACCCTATTTCATCATCGGGGAGCCCCGAGGGCACAAATTAAGGAAATTTGAGAAGTCCAAATTGGGGTGTCTACAGTTGCCCCTCTTTGGGCGACGCTCGACATCATGAATGGATACGAGTGCCGTCCAAAGATTGAGACAGCCCAATTCGAGCCAAATCAAATCCTCAATTCAAAACACAAATGCAAGCGACAACACAAACATTTGATGCATGCGGTCGCGTCTTTTCAGACTGCCTACGTACCCTTTTCTGTAGGGATCAGACCAGCGTAGTTCTTTGGGGCAAATGCAAACATGCACGAGAAAGCAAATGATAGAAAGGTGTCCAATAGGACGGCGCCAAATCTATGGCGGGGTAGATCCTGGAGAAAACCGGGGATGAAGGGTGGCGAAGGAAGCTTGAATCTGAAAAGCTTGAATTTTTGGAAGAAGCTTGAATTTTAAAAGAAACTCGAATCTGAAAAGCTTGAATTTTTGGAAGAAGCTTGAAGGAAGCTTGAATCTGAAAAGCTTGAATTTTTGGAAAAAGCTTGAAGGAAGCTTGAATCTGAAAAGCTTGAATTTTTGGAAAAAGCTTGAATTTTTGGAAGAAGCTTGAATTTTAAAAGAAGCTTGAATCTGAAAAGCTTGAATTTTTGGAAGAAGCTTGAAGGAAGCTTGAATCTGAAAAGCTTGAATTTTTGGAAAAAGCTTGAATTCTTGGAAGAAGCTTGAATTTTGGAGGAAGCTTGAATCTGAAATTAAAGGGTGTCCCTCAGGACAATGCCAAATCTATGGCAAGAGATGTGCAGTCATGTTGACGAATATGAAGGAAGAAGGCGACCGTGGGGGGTCGAGGTTAGAAAGTGAGACCCGCGTTTCGACTTTTGACAACACTGATGATTTTTTAGTTTTGAAAAACAAAGGACATGTCCGAGTACCCTTTCTGCTTTACTATTTTTGGCCAGCGGACCGGTATTGTCAGGATTTCGGGATTTGGGATGGAGTTCGTCTTTGGGTTTGAGCTGGAGCTGGTTCAGGGCTTGAACTTTGATCAGGGCTTGGGCTCCGAGCATTCATGCCCCAGTCTTGAGGTCGGCTGTACGCTTGCAGTGATTGATGGCATTGTGCTGATGTGCCCCAGTGAGTGACAGTCCTTAGTTCTGATCCTTTTCCTTGATTCCACTGATAGTTTCGGCAACAAGCTTTGTCATGAGCAGAAGTGCGGGTTCTTCCATGTATTGGAGTTTCTTTCACAAGTTGGGATCTTAATGACCTTGCGTGAATTTGGACAAGGCCCAGACGACTCAAAGGACAAGAAAGACCTTTTATCAGAGGACTGACTCTTAACGAAGACCTTGACTGGACGAGGAGTTTGATTATTTGAGAATTTAATGTTTTGAAATTGTCATGATAAAATCAAGTTTTGATGATTTTCCCATTCGAGGCTTTGAAATTGTTTTAGCAAAACACGAGGACTTTTATTAGAAAGCATGTCCCAGGTTGCGATTTTGCAAGATTCATAAAATGCCTTGGCGCTCCTGCTTGTTTTCTCTCATTGTCCAGGATTTTTGTTATCAAGTTGTGTTTTTCAATCCGATAGGACTTTGTTCGGGTTGTAACGTGGCCAAGGTTTTGGCTTAACAAAGAAAGGATAATAGGCTCAAACTTTTTCATTTTCTTGGGGTTTCGAGAGCTAGCAGCCATCTTGAATATTTCTATGCCCCCCTTTTTTTTTGCTTTTGATGGGCGCCTTCTTTCACTTGCTTTGCTTCGCCTTTTGTTGTGCCCGATGCGTTTGGCGTTTTCATTGGTCTTGAGCTTTCTCTGATTTTTGTTCGATGTTTTGCACCTCATTGCGCCCATGTATTCGGCACTTTCACGCTTTGAATTCAGATGCGCCGATGATAACCACGTGTTTGGCACTTTTGTTTTCCTCATTTCATCCCGGTGTGGGGGGATAGCTGCCTAGCTGGGTTCTTTCAAAGAAATTGATTTAGGCTCAAAAGGGGGTTATCAATGGATATATATCTTCAAGCGTGTGATAAAAGAAAAGAATGCCTTTCTTCATTTTGAATTGCACAACTTGATAACTGGATCTTAGATGCAGTTTAAGAGATTTGTGTGCTCTAATCCTTTGCCTAGATCACGTTTTGATGTTTTGATCTAGCGAGCTTTTTACTTGGGCCAAGGTGTTGCGTCTTCACGGCGTCAGGGAATGGTCCCATGAAATTCTTCTTCTCGCAAGGGCAAATTACCTCGTGTTTTGATTTCTCAAATGATGGTGAAAAACAATTCCAAGTTAATGGATTATCACAAAACACGAGTTTATTATCACAATTTCAACTCAAGAGGTTTGACATCAAAAGACAGGACAAACCGACAAAGGATTGATTCGAAAGATCGCGACTGAATTTTGGGATTGACTCGAAAGAACATGACCGGGCCTCGGGATAAGGCTGCCTACGTATCCTTCTTGCAAAGGAATCAGGTCATAACGTAGTTCAGACCTACGAAACTGACTCTCTTTTTGGTTTTTTTTTTTTTGACTACAAAGTTGAATTTGAAAACATACAGACACGAAAGCATGAAAGACTCGAGATACAAATTGACTTGAAATTGAAACGAAGACCCAACTTGAAACTCGGAAACTTTCCAGACTCGTGAGAAATTTCATCCATGGATTGACTTTACTGCACTCAAAATCCTTCTCCAGATCTGAGGTCCGGCACTGGGATGGTTCCGTTGTCGATGAGATCTTGGATCTCGTGGCGGAGACGGAAGCAGTTATTGGTGGGATGGCCGGTATATTGGTGAAAGGCACAATAGACGTTTGGGTTGTGGGAAGCGGGGAGCTTCTGAGGTAAAGGAATTGGAGGGAGCGGCTTGATGAGACCGGTTTCGAGGAGCATCTCATAAACTGAGGACAATGATACGGGAAAGCGGGAGAAGATCCTTGGTGGGGTTTTGTGACTGGGTTGAGGGTTCATGGTGGCGCCGATTGGACCTTTGGTGAAAGCTTTGCTTGCTTCGCAACTGCATAACACTCCTTTGCTTTTGGGGTTGATCTCATCAATGTGCACATCCTCCCTTTTAGCACTAGTTTTAGACAAGGATCCAATATCCTTATTTGAGTGATTCTTGGCATCATGGAATTCCGCCAAGTCTTTGAACATGTCCGAGAGTTTCACTTTTGAGCATGGCTTGATTCCGGCGGTTGGAGTGTGGTAGGTTTGTGGGGTTTCTTCGATCCTGGCCTTACCAGCATTCAGTCCCAGATCTGGATTTGACATGGCGGAGGTGGAAATGTCAATCAGCCCTTGCAATAGAGCCGTCAGCTTATCCATTTTCTGACTCATTTCCTCTACAGCCCTTTTTAGCTCAATCAGCTCTGCTTGCCCTGTCATTTTGAGGTGGTCGAAGGAGGTGGTATGGCTTTGTGTAGGATGGGTGGCCCAGTACTGACAGTAAAGCAAACGAAAACGACCTCAGGACGTGCCCCTGTTATGATTTATTGAAAAATGTGTACTGAATAAAAGAGTTGTAATTGACGTGTTGTCGTCGTCGACACAAGGGATCGCACTTTACAGAAAGTTCCAACAGTCACGGGTAGGTCGGTGTCAGGCAGGTTAAATTCCGCACGTTGGGAATCAGAGCCAATCTCCTTATCTAAGACCATCCGAGACAAAGCAATAAGACTGCTGGAAGACGCACTTAAGGCTAAACTAAAGGGAGCCGTTCGGGCACGGCGAACACCAGAGGTATCCCAAACTCCATGGATTTATGGTCTCCTAGACCCTGACTCAAGAAATGACATCCTATGAAGGATCGCCTTAGTCCTCAGAGATTCTTTTAGGGTGTATCCTTCGTTTAGGAATGATTAATTTCAACAACGCGCCTTTAAAAAGCACGACTCATCATCGGTCCAGGCAATCCTAAACAAGATGCGCAAGCAAGCGTAAGAGTCCTATATGCGACACGAAAGTAAGCGTAAGATGCAAGGTGCGATGTGCAAGGGTGAAAAGATTACGGTCTTTCGAAGGTTGCCTAATTCCTCAGAATTTCTTTTTAGGGTGTATCCTTCGTTTAGAACGACAAATTCTAAGAGATGTCAAGATGAACTAAGTATTCAACTAGTCCTCGTTCGAAGTCTCAATTTTGAACTTGGAATAACTTAGTATAGGCGGCGTGATACCCCAACCATCGTGGTGTCAGTGACACTGTGCCATTAGCCAAGGTGGTGTAAGTAAAGTGACATCACGACATCGTTTTCCTTGTTATTCCTTATTCTCAGTTGAAATTTCGATTAGGCATTAGTCAAGGACTTAGTAACATCCTGATTTCCCAAAGTCTCATTGTTCTAAGGACTCATGTAGTTTAGACAACGTACACTAGGGTGCACGATTCATCATCGGGCCTCGGCAACCTTCTACAGACCGTGCGAGCGAGATTAAGAGCACAGGACCCGAAATTGAATAGACAGCATGACGGCATGACATGCACGGTGAGATGCATGGTGAGACGCAGAAAGCAGTAACATGTAGATAGGATATAGCACATAGTCCTACCCTGCGGGTCCCTGTCCTAGTTTGGAAGGTTCTATTGCTTTCTAAACACGTACAAGGGCCGGTTTTGGTTTGAAGAGGGTTCCCCGGACTAGAGTCAAAGTATACCTCCCACTATTGAGCGTACACCCAATAACGGTACGAACGGTAGGGATGACTCATCACGGTCGAGGGTTGCTGAGCATTCCGGGATTCCCCATCACCGGCAAGCCGGGTAGGATTGCCGAAACACAACAGCGGGGTTGCACAAGATATATACATACAAGAAATAAATAATGAAACAAAATCCCTTTTGAAAATCCCACAAACATTTTTTTCAAGCCTGGCTCACAAGTTTAGTTGATATTCAAGAAAAGCGGGCCGTTTTATCAACAAACCAACTTTTTCTCAAGTATTAATTAAACTGTCCCCAGCAGAGTCGCCATTGTGGGCTACCTGCCCGGAAAAACGAAAGGGGTCGTTCTTTGGCGTTTTGTATTTTCCCGCGGCTTTGAAGAGAAATACGCCGTTTGAAGAGAAATACGCCGTTTGAAGAGTCGCCACCCGGATTTGCGGTATATCACCCGAGAAACCGTTTTGTTTGAAAAATCGTTGATTTGAAGTTGAAAACCAGAGATCAGTTTCGAGGGTCCGGAAGCCATGTTACGAGGGGGGAAGGGTTTTACGGCACCCCCCTCGCCCGATTCAAGATCGGTCTCTACTAAACGTTTGTGGGATTTTCAAAAGGGATTTTGTTTCATTTCAAACAGCTAGCAAGTATCCACAGAAATACCATGTAGGAAGTGCATGCATGTGCATGTGTACAGGGGAGGATGGAATAGTCATGCATGGTATACAAGACAGCAGAATATGAAACCCTGTCACTGGATTCACTCTCGAGCGCTGGGGAGTGGTCTAGAGCGCTCGGGAGTTCCAGAACCTCATCCTGCAAGTTTGGTTAGACATATTCGCATGCTAATACTGCCAGAAAAGTCACAAAGAAATAAAAATACAGATGTGCTCCGCCAGAGGTTTAAACAGCTAAGAACTGGTCCTAACCATCCAAACAAGGCTTCCTTGCAACTGAAAGCAAACCTGACTGGGCTCTGGAAGGACCAGTGCACACCCAGTATCTAATAAAAACAGAAAATGAAATACATAATGAACAAAACAAAGTTTTAGTGGCGGCAGCACTCCTGAGCGCTCAGGAATGGTCCCGAGCGCTCAGGAGTGAACACAGTGCCCAGAAAAAGTTTTGTTTTCTTTGTGTTCCTCTTGCTCTTGGTGCTAAACTAAGATCAAATGAACTCAAAACTAGTATAAGGAACTAGTATGAACCCTTGATCCCCCTCAGAAGTAGAAAAACGGTAGATTTAGGTACAAAAACGAAATTTCATACCTTTTGTGCTTGAACAAGACTTCTTGGATGAGTATGGTAGCTTGAGTAAGGGTTGAAAAACAGTAGGAAAATGAAGTCTAAAACTTCAAATGCTTTTGTGATTTTTGAATTTTTCTTGAAAATTGCTTGAAAATGAAAGTTGGAAAATGTTTTGGGTTGAAAATATTTGAAGGTGTTTGAAACAGGGTTTTCTGCAAATGGGGGAGAGAGAAGGAGCAATTTTTCGTGTTCCTTTAGAAGGTAGAAAAGAGGGGGTATTTATAGGGGAGGAGAAAATGGGTTTGAAATTTGAAAATTAAAAGAAAATGAAATGGAAAATAATTTTGGAGGTTAAAATGGCATGATGATATTCTGCTGGCTCAGGCAGGCTTGACTGGTAGGTTTGAACGTTGAATGGGTTTGATAGGCCTGAAAAGCGGTGGTCAAAGGTCAAGCTCAACATGCATTGGTCAGTCAGCACTCCCAAACGCTTGGGAGTGTCACTCC